>CAJNOL010000340.1:125930-156748 GCA_905250125.1 Rotaria sordida | reverse complement strand
ACAACATGACTTTTCATTGAATTAAAAAAAAGAGCCTTTGTTATTGCGTTTTTGCTTTATATGATTTGAAAGGTTTACATGCTCATAATATGAATATTTTTTCTTAGGCAAAGGAATTTTATTCTGGGTCTCCGGCACATTTAGACATAATTTTGGCTCTGATGATGATGATGGTGATATTACAAATTTTTTGTACGATGTCGAAATGACGATGATGAAAATAATGATGGAGAAATGACTTTCTTGGCTCGCGTTTCGTCGTTCGACTTTTGTTGATGATATATTCATTTTTGTTTAATTATTTCTTGCGTCGTCGACCATACTTGAAAATGTACGGTACTTGTTGTTCTTCCATGACTTTTTGTAAAAGTAGAGTAAGCCAAGCACGCGCAAACGGATTTGTTTCAACCAAAAGCTTGAGTGAAGGTGACAAACGTGTCGAGTCACTCAACTGACTCAAATTGACAATGCTATTTGCATGAGATGGATCAGCATATATTTCTTTGGGAAGAGCCGAATTGAAATCGAATTGTGTCGGTAATGAAGGTGGTGTGTTGAGTAATGATGAAGGGGATCGTTTCTGTTGTTGTTCATTTCTTTCTTTTTGTTGTTGTTGTTGTTGATTTGTTAATAATAATAATAATTTTCTAGACAATGATTTAGATGATGATGGTTGATGATAAAACTCGAATGGCTCATGAGGTGCATGAAGAGAAGAAGCAAAGAATGATGAATCATCGTCATCATGGTCGTTAATTGTTGGTAATTCGTTGCTTTCGCCAATCAACATTTGAGAAGTATCACCACCTAAATCATAATCAATACTCGGTATTGGATGATGACGTAAGAGCCTGAGTGAAGAATATAAATCAGCAGATGGATGACGACGAATATAGTGCAGGGTTGATGATGAACTCGGAAGACCGTGCACATATGTGGTGGGTAAAAACAATGATGAGATAAGTGTAACGACGAACACGGCCAGAATGTCGGATAACATTATGAAAAGGACAAGGAATTAGCAGTTTATCGAATGCTCTGAAATATAGAAAAAAAATATGAAATGGATATTTGAATTTAACACATCTCTGTAGAAAATTTTGTCTCTTAGCAATAGTACTATTGCAAATAGTTTGAAAAGAAAAGATACAAAAATTCATATTAATTATGTCTATTCTGTTAGACATGTAAATAACTATCGTAGTTAGTATACGATTAGATATATCATAGAAATAATTCAAAATTACACATGATTTCATTCAATCAATGGAATATAATACAATAAATTCAAGTATATGATGATAGAGGCAGATATTTTTAAATAATAAAAGATTACTTATGTATTAAATGAAAAAAAATCTGTAAAAGATTGAATAAGAGTAACCAAAAAAAGAAATAAGCATTTATACTTTACCTAATGGCATACTCATCTTTTTTCGTTCTTTTTTTTTTTTATTTATTCTTTCTCTTTATATAGGAAAAATAATAGGAACATTATATAAAGATCGATGATGATGCTTCAACAATCTTAAATAAAAATACGAAATGCAACACACAATTACACATACGAGTAATAGGCAAGGAGTACTACTTATTTCTCCATACATATGCAATCATCTCATTTTTCATCGTAATTTTACAACTCTCAAGAGAGATCAAGCAAGAATATGTGTGCATGGTGGAGGTCAGCAGGAGACTATTCGATTGACGTTTGTATGTGACATTAATTGCAACTCTTTGTTTTTTTCCTTCTTTTTTTTGTTTGATTCATCTGTGTACTGTCTTCTATTCAAATCAAATGAAAGAAATGAAGATTTATAACAAATCAATAGTCTTGTCTCAAGAAATCATTCATTTCTATTCTCGCTCAAAATATAATAATTGAAATAGTATGAAGAATTTGATGATTGAACAAAATCACACAATATAGCTAGGTGTCAAATAGACAAAAACACGGAATCATGACAATAATAAGAAAAGACATCGTCGATGATAATAGATGTTGTCATATAATACTGATGACAGTGACATACAATGTCAAAAGTTAGTCAGGAAATGCGCATTTACTTCGCATATTTCGGTAAAAACTACTCCTCCGTATTCTATATGAAATTATACAACCGTATTCTAATCGAGAAAATATTCTTAAAATAAATAGACTTAAGCTCGAAACTAGGCAGTAAAAATTAAAGATAACAATTGCACAATTTTCTTTTTCACATTTGTATTCTTGCGCACGCAATACTCTTTCAATATATGTATGTATACATAAAAATTAAGTGAATTAATATAAAAACTTATATTATGCCAATATGATGACAACTAGTATAAAGATAGACTCATGATATAAAATATTTATACCTATATATATGTAGTTGAAATGTACTCGATAAAAAGACTAGTCTTCATCGCATGCAAGGTAACCGCACAAGTAATACAAAAAAAAAACATATAAATGTTTTATCAAGCGATTGAGGAATTGGTGTTTAGTCATGGCCTCAACGTTAAAAACAATGAAATCAATAGAAAAATGAACAACTCTTCTAACTTAAGAGTTCATTTCATAATGTATAATATTACCTTTAGTGAATATTACAATAGTAGACAAGATTTTAATAAAGATGTTCATGTCACAAATTCTAACATTGCGCATATATATATATATATATATATATATAGTATTGTCTATATCAAATATTTATCGTCTTTAACGGCATTTCGTTCAACTAAAGCGTAAGAGAAAAACATGATAAGACTCATAGAAATGGAACCATTGATGGATTGATTGGTTTTCCCGGAAAAGCAGTAAAAGGAGAACAGAAAAAGAGAAAAGTGAAATACTAATATATTAAGAGGAAAAAAGCAAATGGATTTATATGTTGAATCGATCCAAACTCTAATGACATAAGATCAATGTATGCGACAATATATATATATATATATATATATAGATAGATAGATAGACAGACAGATAGATAGATGGTTAGATAGATAGATAGATAGTTGTATAGATGATGACGACAGCATCATAGGAGATCGTACAGAGAATAAATGTTTCGAATTATTTATGTGCTTTTTTTTCTATAATGTCACATAAATATAGGTCAATAAAGAGAGGCAAATTTTCTTCTCGATAAAAAAATAATAACGACTCGAAAAAAGAAAATTCTATTGATAAGGACGACTTTACTTTGATCAATCGTAAATAAATGCGCATGTCTAATAATCAAAGAATTTAAATGTAGGTGTCAAAGTGAATTGAATCATCACTTTTAAAGGAAATAGGAAATTATTCTGTTAATTACATTTTCACCTTCTTTCCTGGATCGCATTACTTGAATCAAATCATTGATACAATCGATAATAGTAGAGTAAAAATAGTCAAACTCAAATGATTTCTATTCCTGTTTTACTTCAATTAATATAAAGAATATTCGAAAGAATTCTTTCTTTTCTATATAATATTAGTCTATATATATAAATATACAAATCAACTATGAGAAAAAACAGGTGATCACATACTCCCACCTGTTTTTGATATGAAATAATTGGATTTTTTCAATTTCTGTTAAACCATCAAACCAGATCAAAGATGGATAGACAATAAATTATTAAAATTAGACTATTATGGACAATAAATATACAATTCATATATTTATGATGTTTCTTCGAAATTATAGAGATACAATAGTTTTGGTAAATTTCAGAAATTAATAAGACTCGCTCTTAGTTAAGATGTTAGGAGGAAATAAAAGGAGAGTAGTATATCAAGAATAATCAACAATGTTGTGAGGTTTGTTTGATTTAAATTGAATTCATTTTGTCCTATCCTGATTAATTCTATGTGATTCCTCTGTCTGATTATAGTGTCTCATCTTCTCTTTTTTTCTTTTTTTCTTATAACTATAACAAAAAAATAAGTTTTCTCTTCTTCCTCTTTGGTTTCCTTCTTCACTAGAGCCTCTTGACAATATAGCCATTACAGTATTCACTTTAAATTTCCTCTTTAAATTTTCTATTTTTATTTATCTGTTTTCTCTTTCATTTTTTTTCTTACATAAAAGAATCAAATTTATTTATATGCATCCGTACTAAGCTCTTATTTATATTTTTATAAATATAATGCTTTTTACACTCAACGAAAGATTGAGTAGGCGATGATTTCATCATTTGTCTACTTAACAAAGTAACACTCGCTTAGATGCATATCAATATTAGTAAATAGATGCCTTATTTCCAGGTTTTCCTGAACAGGATTTCATGATTAAAAAAATAACACATATGATTTAATCGTTATCTCTGTTTAAGCGAACAATAACAATAAATAAAATTTATACGCTTGAATTATCTTTTGAAAAATCTAAGCTAGAAAAAAATAGATATGACATCAAAATTTATAAATATATCGGATTATGAAAAAATAAAAACAAGTGTATGATGAGATTCTTTGATTTGTTTTTTAATCTATTTTTGAAAAATCTAACTATACCTTACCTATTTGTCTTTGTCAAAAACGTAGAATGCAGTTGTTCATTTCCGTCGACTGTCAAATGATCAACGTAACATCGAAATCAAAATAAGATGCTTCTCTATTCTTTGACGTTTTGTCATTTATTGAAGTTGTCTTCTATCTATGAACTAACTTTTTTTTGCTTTTTCTAATATCTACTCTTTCTCCTTTATTGAATGATGTTGCATTCACGAGACTTGGTTCTGTTGTGTTGAAGTTGACATTGTCATTATGGCAACAAGAAAGTGTCTGTTCTTTTTTGCTGATTTGTGCATTTTCCTATTGAAGTCTCTGATGATTTCAAGCGCATTAATACTAATGATTATTATTAGTTGTATTCACAAATTTTTTTCTTATGCCCTTAAAAATATGTAATGACTTGGAAACCAGGGAAAAATATTTTAATGAATTTAAATAATAACAGTTTTACATTTAATCAAATGATGAAAATGATTTTTAAGATTCACAATTAATTAAAACATAGTAAAAGCTCTTTGAAGTTGATACTATGAAAACATTTTATTTTATTATGATAATTTTGAATCGACATGATAAAAAAAAAGTTGCTTTTATTATGAATTTACTTAGATGTATTCATCCATTGATTTACAAATTGGGTGATGAACAATTTGAATACATTTTTTTTTATGTGCCAGGAAATAATCAAAATAAAATTAATTTGTTTTTCCCAAATGTAATGTAATGGGATTTATAATATCTAATATTTTTTTTATTCTGTTATTTCATCTTACTTTGAAATAGATATAATCTAACAGGTACAAAAATTGATCTATAAATTTGATTTTCGTTATTTTCATAGAGTTTAGTAATGAATTTATTTACCGAAAATTATTATGAGTGCATTTTTGTTCTATTTCTGTTTTTGAAAATATGACGTGAGTTCAAATAGTTTCCAGACTGATTTTATTTAAAAACAAAAACAGGCGCTGCTGTATTTGTATTAGTGTCTCTGAATAATTCATACAACTATCTATCTATAGACATGATAAGGTCTGTTGAATTAAACGTATATATATGAAAATATAGAAATACATTTTAGACCATTCTTTATACACTAACAAAAATTGAAAGCTTGAGCAAAGTTTTATGTTTTAAAAGGCTAGTTGCCATCCAATATTTATGAACATATGGTGACAGTTTACAATGGCCATACTCTATCATATACTATGGTATCTGAATGAGCTTATCGTTTTAAAGACGAATAACTAACTATCAATGACAGTTCTCGATATGGTCGATACATCGCTAACATTATGTGAGAGAACGTGGTATTTTCGTGAACTGACTTTAATCATATTTAATTGATCATGTAAAATGCTATTTATTGTACATTTGAAATGTGAACAGTATTCGCTATTTACTCAGATGCAATTCGACTATGTTCGATTATCAGACTCCTACAAGTTTTAATAATTATGTTATTCACATCTAGATTATTATCAATATATAGTAATCCATCTTTAAAACAATGATTCCATTCAGAAGCTATAGTAATCGATGGAGGATCGATCGTCATAAACTATCATTATATCTTTATAAATATTAAATGATTCATGACCTTCTAAAACAAGAAATTTCATTACTGAACAATGCTCAAATTTGTTGATTTTTCTGTCAGTGTATAAAGATTACTCTAAAATGTATTTCTATATTTTCATATATACGTTTAATTCAATAGAGCTTATCATGTCTATAGATAGACGACTGTATGAACTATACACAGACAATAATATAAATATACCAATGCTTCGTATTGTTTTTAAATAGAATCAGTTCGGAAACGTTTTGAACGCTCTAAAATAGTAAATAAACAAAAAAGAATTCTTTTTATTTATTTATACAAACAAAATCACTGGGTTTTCATGATAAATTACTACACGATTAAATTTAAACATCTGATAGCTTTTAAATTTGAAGACCGTCATATTGGAAAATAACAAAATTTCATCGTTTGTTTCTATACAACTTTAGCATCTAATAATTTTCCGGTTATTAAAAGACCGACCGAACAAAATAAAAATACAACCCATGCAAAAATTCCAAGTATAGTTGAAACTATAAGAACAGATGTTATTTTATTTGATAAACGCTCAGCAGCATCTAATTCTTGTCGTTGAATCATTTGACGTAATTTAAATGTCTTATAAAGTGCCCAACATGGTCCAATAATAAAAAAACAAAATATCGTAAGAATTAATGCCCATGTAAAATGAGTAGGAATTTCAATAGGTTTTAATTTAACAGCATCTTTTGGAGGTTTTGATGTTTGCGATGGTAATGGAGTTTTCTTTTTAGTATTATTTGCTTGTGATCGATATTGTTTAGGTTGAAGATCTTGTACAGATAATGGAACCGGTGAAGATTGTTGTATCGAATTGAAATTTTCAAATTCTTCTGTCATTTGTTATTGTTTTATTCGACCTTCTGTTTGTAAAAATAAGTGAATAGGAAAAATAGAAAACAATACTATGAGCAACTGCTTAATAATGAAAAAAAAAGAAGTTTTTACGTTCGCCATGATGCGACAATGCAATTCAGAATTAGAAAAAGAAAGAAAGAAAAAAACAAATAGTACAATTTATGTCTATACATCAGTCCAATGATTTTATTTCAACATACATTGTTGGCTTTTGAATTTTTTATTTTGTTAGCATACAATTCATTATTGATAGGACATCATGCCAGTTTCAATCATATTATTCGATTAACTTGTGTGATGTGGTAGACCCTCCTTTCTCTCTTTTTCTTTTCAAGTGATTTATGCTTCTTGCCTATAAAAAACTACGTACGACAAAAAAAAATCAAATCGAAAGCGTTCTTTCTGAGTTGTTCTCACATAGACATCAAACATAAAGTAAATATTCTTTGTTCTTTATGATTTCTTTCGTTCTATGAAAATAGTAAAAAAAGAATTTTTTGATTATATATCGAGGAAGTATATTAAACCTTTTGATTGTTTTTTTCTTGCTTTTATTGTGTAATAAAAAAAAACACATACAAACACCAATCACGTTGAATGAATAGGAAAAATGACAAAAAAGAATAGATTATTATCACCGATTATATACTATTTTTTATAATATATATATTCAAATATAATTTTTAAAGAGAGTCAGGTGTTGATGAAAGAATTTTCAAATTAAGTTCATATAATCGATGACAAACATCTGCAATCGGAGGATTTTGTTGAAGAATAACAAGTAAATCTAAATGAAACATATATATATATATATATTTAAATTCATAAAAGTACATTTTTCTTTTATAATTAAACATACTTGCTGTTGTATGCATTTTTTTCAAGGATTCATAAAGAATTGTTAGTGCAACATCAACTTCATTATGTTCATCACCAAAATCATCTGGCCAAAGTGATCTTTAAAATAAAATAAAGAAATTTATTAATAAATTTAAAAAAAAAATTAAATCTTTTTTTGTTTTTGTTTTTGTTTTTACATACCTTGCTGATCGAAGATATTTAATTGCATTTGAATACGTATTTGAATGTAAACATTGAAATATATAAGCAATAGCTGTATCACGATTTGGTAAATTATTTGTTTCAATTGTTGGTTGATCTTCTTTACCCAAACGAAGATCATTTAAAAAATCACTTAAACCATTTAATGCTAATGTAAATTCTGAAGATAAATTTCTTACATTTATTGTTAAATCACGTGCAATAGGTAATAAATTATTAACTAATTTTGAATAACTTTCTGCTAATGTTATTACTTGAAAAAATAAGTCTAAATTAAAGAAAAGAATTGTATTTTAGCTGTAAAGATATTTATTAAATTAAGAAAAGAAAAAAATCTCGATCTACAGTAAATATGTACTTATTTGAGGAGAAACATACAAGTATTTAAGAAACTAAAACCATGAGTTTTCAAAATAGAAAATCAAAACTTTAAGGTTTACATACATTCATTCTTTTTATTTTGGTAGTTTAGAACGTATATTCATTTATCTTTTCAGTTTATTTTTTCTTTTTTAATGTATGATATTCATATTAAAGTTTATCAATTGATTTCAAAGGTATAAAAATTAAATAGTATTCATCGTATTATTGGCATGATTTTTGAAAAAACTTTTCAAAGTAAGTCTTCATGGTTTTCGAAGAAATCTTGAAAAACCATTGGGCTTACGGTAGTACTTTCTCCTATCGGACTGAAACCTCCTGAAACAGAATCTCAGAGGTATTTTTAAGCTTTTTGAAAATTATCAATTTGCCAATTGTTAATTAGAAAATAGAGAAAGAATTAGTTCGATAATCGTTTTTCCAGTTCTTGCTTTCCGTATTTTTTTCAATGGAAAATCGAGAAATTGATATTTTTCAAAAAAACTTAAAAACACCTCTAAGATATTCTTCCAGAAAATTTCGATCCGATAGGACAAGGTGCGACCGGAGGCCCAGCGGTTTTTGAAGGTTCTTTCAGAAAAATCCTGAAAATCTGTCTTTACAATTTTTTCTCGAACAGAAATCTCATTATTTTCGATAATCTTGTTGTGATAAAAATTTGAGGTTGGCCGATTTAACTTTTGCGGAAAATTAGAAGTAGTCCCAAAGAGAGAAGGTACCTTTAAATAAATGTCTGACACTAGGGTTATGAGTATTACTTTATTTTTATTGTTCATCATAATAAAAAATAAATAAGCAAGTAATTTTTTTTACAAGAACTTAATCTTTCATTTTTATCAAGTAGTTAACAAAGATTTATGATATCATAAATAAAAAATAATATAAGAAAAGATTTTTTGCATATATTCTTCATGTATCAACTTCAATTTTTTTTTAATAATATCACATATCGAAATGATGTTGATGATAAAAAAAGAATATTGATTAATATATCCTAGTTATTATACTGTTTACTTACTATAAAGATGTTTACACATATGAATTTTTTGTTCATTTGAAACAAATTTATCATAACCTCGTTCACCTAATGATTGTAATTTAAGATTAGCTTTAATTGAATCAAGACAATCAATTGCTAAAGCTTTTTTTGATATATAATTTCCATAATTTTCATTTAATTCAGTTATAATTAAACGATGTTTTATTAATAATTGATTAATATTCATGATATTTTCATCAACAAAAATTAATGTACAATCAAGATTTTCCATTAAAACATTAAGCATATTAACTAAAAGGAAAAAAAAACAAATAAACAAAAAGATATTTCTAAGAAAAACTAAAACCAAAAAAAAAATACAAACCAAATTGTGAAACAATTTGCCGAAAACGATTATCCATTGAAAGACAATGAATTGTTTCATGAACAAATATGGATAATCTTCGTCGAATTTCCTTAACAAAACCAAACAATAGTCAATAACTTTTTTTTAAATCTTTTTATTAAATTTAAAATTTTACTTTAAATAAACGTCGAAATAATAAAAATGTTTTAACACTATCAGATGGATTTATTTCATCAATTAAATTTCTAGCATGTGTTTGCCAAGCATCTTCAATATATTCATTATTCATTGTAACAACATGTAAAAGTCCCGTTGGATGATAATTTTGAGAAATAGTTAGATCAGGCATATCCTCACTATAATAATAAAAAAATAAGTTTATATATATATATATATATATAAATAAATTCAAATATAGAAAGAAGCCAACACACATGAATATAATACGACTTGTGAAAAAGCGTGAAGTGTTTGAACACATAGAGAAAAGAAGAAAATAAAGACATACCGTGACCATGATGTCCAACATTTGCTCGGTGCTCTCCTTTTGAGCTTTCTCGGTTCTAGTCTATCTACGATGTATGAGCAGCGTAGACTAGAAAAATTTATTTATATTGAGCAACACATGCATATTACTCGAGCATTAAAAAAAGAGAATCATTTAGCTTATTCTAAAATACTTACGAATTAACAGAAGCTCCTGTTCGTTCTCTTCCTGTTGTTGGTGCTGTTGCTATTGAAGCTGTTGTTGTTGAAGCATCCATAGCCGATGTAAATTCTTCCATATGTCTTGATGTATCAACAACAACATCAGTCATATGAGTAAAATCACTTGCACTATGCTAAATTGAAATATAGATTAAATTAATTGAATAGCATGTGAATCAATAAGACATGTTAAAAATATAAAGCTTCTCTATCAAGCAGTAAGTTATTGCTGCAATGGCACAAAACAAATACGGGAAAAAAAAAATTTTTGTTATTGTGCAATAGAAGTTATTAGAAATATGCGCGTAAAGCAGAAGAAAAGGGATAAATGAAATCAAATACAAGACTATCCAAGTTAACCTTGCGATAAGCTGTCTTGCTTCCATTAGAACTAGTAAATATTGGTAGTTTTCCACGAAATTTTGATTTTAGTCGAGATGGATCAAACCATTCGCCAACTGATGATAAATTTCGTAATGTATTGCTGATACTATTACGCCGTGGCTAAAGCGAATAGTGATCATTATTAATTAGAAACATCAGAAATAAACAAAAGCTTTTTTCTTTTTCTTATTTTTATTTATAAAAACTTCATAATATACCTCATTATCAACAGGTAATTGAGCATCATCAAATGATGTCATTGGTCCATCATCTTCATCACCAAAATCATGTGTATCAGTTGTAATTGGAAACATTTCATGAATTGAATCCTAAGTAAAATATATTAAAAAAAAAGAACAAATAATGAAATCTTATTGTTTGTTTTGTTTTTTTTTGAAATAAGATACCTCGTCATTCAAAAAATCGAATTGTTTTGATATAAATGTTTGATCAACATTTTCCGATGTCATAGATTCTTTACTTGAACTTGGTAGACTACCAATTGGAGGTTGTTCAGCTAGATCACTTGTTTGACTAAAAACAACCTATATCAAGAAACAAAAAAAAAACACAAATCAATAATAAATAAAATAAATTCGATTATTTCTTATTAACTTACACTTGCACTTCGATTTAATGGTAATCGTGAAAGACCAGCTTGTTTATCACATGCAAACATTAATGCCATTAAACGTTCACGAGTTCTTATCTAAAGATTTAAATACAAAAAAAAACAAACAAACATAAACAAAAAAATAAAAATCTATCAATAAACCTGTGATTGAGCAGCATTTTGTTTCCAACTAGTTACATCTACTTCTGAATTTGTAATTGTTGTTCCAACACATGTATGTCGACGACGATTATTCAAAGTTGCTGCTGCTGATAAAAATCTTAAAGCAGTTTGATTTTGTTGTTCTTTGACTTTAATAGCATGCATTATTTGAGATAAATTATAATCAATATCCAATGTTCGACCTATTTATATAGAAAGATAATAGATTAGGGATCATCGATAAAGAAAGTCCGGATACTTGTTACTCAATTTTAGCGGAATTATAACATTAAGGCTTACTCTCCTAAAGTATCTAGTTTGAAAATTCATTAGAATGACGTCCAATTTTAAGTTTTCTTTTGAAACCATGGCTAGAGCTCTCCAGTGGAAAAGCTCATTCCATATTCATAGAAAAATTATAGGCGTTATTGCAGATATGGTCCCTCATCATAGCTCAACGTGCATCTAGAGGATCACTTAATAAGACTCTAGGTGAACTTTTAATCATATTCGATGTTTATGTTAGAAAGTTCGTCGAGTAAATACACAAACAAAAAATGTTTGCGAGTTTTTCTCGACATAAGTTTTTGCATAAATTATCGAATTTTGAATAGAATTCTTTTCGATAGTACACGTTCTAGTAAACTGCGTTTATTTTATTCGATAGATAGATAGATTCTCTTTCAGACGAGGGAAAGAGATTTTATATTCGACCGTCAATATCAATGCAATAAAGTAAAAATTATTGCAAACCAAATATATCGAGAAAGGCATGTTCACTTTCGTTGAAACTTTCAGGACTATCTAATGACTATCAAACATGTCTATAGACAAAATTTCAAGTCGAAACTCTTTGTTTGGGATTTTTTCAGAGATGTCTTGCTTTTAGTAAAAATTTCATTTCAATGTCTATAACTCTCAATCAGAAGATCATCGACTTGAATCCTTTTAAACTTATCTTAGTCTCACCAAGACCTACTACTCATAGTCATATTGTAAAGTTGAATGGTGTCCAACAGTTGGATATATTTCCTCGTTAGTTCATGAATTGTGGTTCAATAGAAAAAGAAACAGTGCAGTTCACTAACTAAGCTCTATCTCAAAAAAAATGTTAACACCGGACGCTCAAGGATGAAGTAGGATTTGACCAAAACTAGACTGAGGTGGAGGAAGGAATAAAAAAAAAAGAACTTTACAGTCATAGTACAGTTTTCAAATATTTACTTTATATGAAAAAGTATACTATTTAGTTTCTTCCATACACAACAACTTTTTTTCTGATAATTCATTTTTCTCTTTATGTATTCAATTACTCCATCATATGGTTTCTCATCATCTATAGAATAATTTTCATAAAAAAAAAAACGAATTTTCTTAGTAAAACAATATCGTTTTCCACTTCTATGATCTATTCTCAAGTACAATAAATTGTTCGATCATGATCGAACCAGTTTTCATCCCTATGCTTTTATATATAGAGCAATATGAAAAAGTAAAAATATTTTGAAAATGTAAAGATCTTATTAATTCTCGGGTATCCGATTCGATGGCAGGACACTATTTCAATCGGACATTCTTTATGATATAACACTTAAATGTTGTAAGTCATCTGTGAAAATCTGAGATTGAATGAGATAAATATTTTAAAACAGACTCTGTCGATATTTATTAAAAAATTCTATTTTTTTCCGGTTAAGTTTCTTTTCTTTATAAATTTTTATCTTACCTGGTAATTCAATACTACTTTTATGTGTATCAAAAAAATGAACTTCTCCCATTAATGAACTAAGTGGTGCTGTATTATAATGATTATTTGTTGTTATATGTTTTGGTGTTGATAATATTGATGAACGTTGTATTAATAATTTTAATGTTTTAGTTACTTCATTACAAAATTCAGTTTTATTAACATATTTACATAATGTACGAACAAGTTCATTATTAAATAAAGCATAATCATTTAATGATTTTGTATCAACTAATGTAACAAGATGATAAAATATATCTAATATTGATATTTGTAAATAATTTGGACCATTATCAAGTATTTCACATAAAAATCGTATCCAATTTATTGAATCTTGTATATAAACATCAGTTAAATATTTTATTACACATTTAGCCCATTGTGATGCTGTTGAACTTAATTTTCCTTGTGCATATAATGACATAACAGTAGCTAAATCAGTTAATTTTGTTTTATCATCATGTTCATTACATACACGTGCTATTCTTTCAGCTGCTTGTATACAAATAACATGTTGATTATCATAATTATACATCATATATGGTAATAAAGCAATAACATTCATAGCTAATGATGATTTATTTATTGATATAAATGGTAATGTTAATATATTAGTTAAACAACTAATTAATATCATTGTTGATTCATATGTTATTGTTGATGTACAACCTTTTAAAACTAATGATTGTACACCTGGAAATTGTTGCCATTTTATTGTTTTAAGTATATTCATAATACGATCAATATAATCATATGTATTTAATTGTATTTTATTTATAATTGTTGTTAATAATTGTATTGATAATGTAAATTCATATTCATAATCAGATTCAAATAAACATATACCAATCCAAAATAATTGTGCTAAAACATTTTTAGCATCATCAATAGATGCAGCTAATGTTTGTACATCATTTGTATTTGTTGAATTATTATTTGTATTATTCATAATTGTATTTGAAAAAATATTTTGTTGTTGACGAACATTTTGTGCACTACGTGAACGCGTTAATGTTGATGTTGTTGATGAACAACTACGATCAGATTCTGGACTAAAACGTAATATATATTGTTGTTGTTGTTGTTGTTGTTGATCATCAGGTCGAAGTGAAAAACCATTACTTGTTGATATACTTGGACATATTGTTGTTGTTGATTGACCATCAGTTAATGGTGATGAATTTAAATTTATATTTCTTGGACTTGTTGGTGCTGTTGCCATACCTGAATTTGTAATAATAATTGATAAACGATCACGTGATTGATGACGATATGTTTGATTATGTTGTCGTCGATCATTTGGAAATAAACGATTTTGTAATGCTTCAATTTTATTTGTTAATGTTGTTGGATTTATTATATATGAATTTAATGATTCTTTTGATGGAGATAATGCTTGAATAGATGTTGAAAGTGTACCACTTATTTGTTTATGTATTGCATCAATATTATGTGTTAATGTTAATAAGATTTCTGTTACATAACCTTGCATATCATCATTATGTTCAGCAACTGTTCCAATCAAACGAGAAAGTATATCGATTACCCAACGAAAATTTAATGGTAAACCTAATGCACGAATTATCTAAATTAAATAATAAGAATTATAAATTCATTTCAAAATAAACTATAGAAACTATTCAAGAGACTATCTTATGAATCTATGAGAAAGGCTGTTAGTGTAATTTCTGTAGGATGAAAATATAAAACACGATGTGATCGATGTTACTAATCACAAGAAGATTGTTGTAACGAGACGTCATTGACATACGATCTGTGACGCAGGTGGGAAAGGGATCGAACGTTGCTAAGGCATCTGTGGAAGTGGGGAGGTGGATCTACATTTCTAATCCTATATTTCAACAATCCTTTTAGATCGCGTTTCACAAACTTCAATTGTTCAGTTAGTTTAATGATCAAAGTGTCTCTTTACATAGATTCTATTAAACAGAGAAGACCTAGTCAATTGTTATAATCACATAAGAATACGAAATAGACGAAAAAAAATGTTAAGCTTTTACTGAATGGAAACAGAATCTACTAGATCTTCCAGAAGTAAGCAGAAAAGCACAGTAAATTTTCCCAGATGATAAAAGTAGGAAATAAATTATCGCCTGTTTATTGGCACTATACCAAAACTTAAGGGTACTCCGCGCCCTTTGGGACATTGCTTCGGATTTTTCTCAAACCAACTTTTTCATGAATATTCAATCGAGACGAAACTTTTTCCACATACACTATACACTATTTGGAATGTGTATTCTTTTTTTGGTTTTAAAAACTATTGTTCTGCTGATTTTTGGCAGTCCTTACAAAAAAAACACGTGATTTTAGGGTATCTTCGATATTTTGACTTTTTTATTCGAAGGACAAAAAATAAAAAGATACGCATCCCAAAAAGTGTCATAGCATCTCGGAGAAACAGGAAGAGGGACTACTTTTCACCATGATGATTCTAGTATTCGATAGAAGACAGCATCCGGAAATTTTGAGCCTATGACAACTTTTACTCTACAAGTCAAGATGTACCTGCTCTGAAATTTTAAATTTTTCTGATGAGCTGTTCTTCAGAAATTCGACGAGAGAACTCGTTGAACAGTTGATTGATATTTTTCAATATTTCAAGCTTCGTTAAGTTTATCTCGATTTTTCCCAACAATTAACTTTTTCCTATTAACACTACTTCAACCTACGGACAGATTCTTCATTCATATTTTACTGATTGATGTAAATTAATTAAAAAATAATTCAAAAGAAATCGTTAAGAGAGACACATACAAACAGCATCAACATGAGGATGCTATGGAATATTAATACCAATATCGCTGACATGATCGCACCTCAAAATAAATATTAGATTCTACTAGCAGGGATAGAACTTGGTAAGAAAAAACTTTTTTTTGATAAGTTTATAGAACTTTTGAATTATTTTCTAATTTCTTTACGTCATAAACTCGATATATTATTTTTATAAATACTTGTAATGATCGTCCAGCATAATGTCGACTTGAACAATTTAATGTTATTCGTAATGCTAATTCCATCCATCGTTCTTCAAGCATAGCTTGTGGTACACATGTACGAAATAAAATAACAATCCATTGAACAAATTGTGTTAATTGTAATGCACTACGTATTGCATGTACTTGAGCTGTTATATCTTCATATGCCCATAGAGGACAACCTTTTTTTGTATTTAAATATGTTATTAAACGTTGAACAGCTTCTTCACGTGATAAATTTGATAGTAAATTTGTATCTGTTAAAATTTCATTATTTGATGATAATGAATTATCATTAAGACTATCAGTGAATAAGGATTGAAAATTTGTATTTATACAATTTGTATCACGTTCTTGACGAATTTTTGTTGATAATTTACTATTATCCCAATCAACATGTGAAAGAAGCATTTCACTTAACCATATTTGTTCTGATTGAACACTGAATGCCAATAAAAGATTAAATACAAGACTTTTACAATGTTCATAAACAATTGCTCGATTATGATCCATACCTTAAATTAATATTCAAATTTTTCTTTCTTTTCTTTTCTTTTTTTTTTTAAAAATAAAATATACTATACCAAGCATAGCAACATGTAATAATTGAGGTAAATGAGCTGACCAATCAATTTGAAGACCACTTACAATAAGTTCATTAATAAGCATTATAGCAATACTACATCGAAATAAACATGGTACTGGAATAGATAATTCTGGTAAAAGAGTTTTTAATGGAGCTGCAATGCCACCATATGGAGCTAGTGGTAATGGAGCTGGTTGTTGACATTCATCAACACGTATCATTGTTGGATGATCTATTTGAATAAAAATAAATCTATTAATCTTATTTAATAAACAAGAGAAAACTCAAATGTAAATTATGAAAGTATAATCAATCAGATTTATTTTGATGGTAACAGCTAGAACACATCAGAAGAAAAAAGATTTGATTAGCTGAAACAATTCTGTATCAACAAGTTTAGATGAAAGATCTCTGCAAAATGAAGTTTTCCAAAGTCAGTTGTCTGAATTCCATCAAAAACGTTTTGTAAACAAGTTCATCTAATAGAGAAAATACTTCTAAACAAAATTAGATATCTCTCGAAGTCTTCACGACATATCTTCAGCAAACTATACTCATTCTATGAAAAACTCCAAAGTGTAAAACACAATAAATTCATGTAAAAAACAACAGAAAACAGGTTTTTAGGCCTATTGCACAATGATTAATCGTTCGTTGAAGATAGATCGTAGAGAACTCGAGGACATTGCAATGTTTTCTGTATGAAATGAACTTTTTTGCAAAACGTTTTTGATAAAATCCAGAAAATTAGTTTTAGAAGTCTTGATTTTTCAGAGACCTTTCACTCAAACATGTCACTGGGAATTCGAAAAGTACATCTTCTGATAGGAAATTATTTTAGCTAATCAAATCTTTTCTCCGATTTGTTCTAGTTGTTATCATTAAAGAAAGCAGTCATCTCCATTTTAGAATAAAGATTTTGATTATTATTTGGAATTTATTACATCTCAGAATATTCCACGCACCTTGTTTATACTAGTGTAAGACTACTTAATTCAACATATTTTCATATATATATACAGTGAAACCTCCCATAGATGGGCACCTTTGGGACTATTTGAAATCGCCCACCTTACGGAGGTGCCCGCGTTATAGAGTTTTATGTACAGATATCGACCAGTAATGTTTCTGCAAGCTACACCATAAAGGGCACCCATACTTATGTATTGTTAAGCGACCTTTATATCTTTGAGTGTATCCAATATTTCATTCTAAATTGTTTGATATCTTATTCGGTCTAAGTTTATTTTCTATTTTCGTATTTACAATCAAGCTTTTGGAAAGAAATCAATAATAGAACTTTGCTTGCTAGTTTTTGAATCAATGTAAGCATCAGTCAGTTTCGATTCTAAATCAGTGATGAGTTGGTGGAGTTGTGGTTGACGTGTTTGCATTTGACTGGAAATCGTGCTTGTATTCGTCTTTTTGTGGAAGAATATTATATACAGCACCCTTTCATATCTTGTACTTCTCACATAATTTGCGTTGTGATAGTCCAGTGCCATCAGCATAGTCGTTGATCAATGCGATCTTATCATCGAGCGTGAGGTAATGATACATCCTCATTTATTAATAATATTGAAGAGTAATGTCAAATTGCATGACAATTTATACACTTGTTCTTATTGATAGAACAGTGGAAAATGTATCGATGAGTAATTTTCTTTTTTTACATCGGACTAACTTTTCTCTCTTCCTTTCTTCGAACAATAAAGCACGACGAGAAAAAGAACAATGTTGAAGAAAATATTCATTCTATCTGCCCATCTAAGAGAGGTGTAAAAGTATAGAATGGGCTGAAAATCAGTGCCCATGGGGAGAGGTCGGAGGTGCCCTTCTTAGAGAGGTTCATTTACAGCAAAAATCGATCGGTCGTTCCGACGAGTGCCCATATAAGCGAGGTGCCCTTGTTATGGAGGTGCCCATATATAGAGGTTTCACTGTATATCCAACACATGATTATTTAAGCAATACATAAATGATATTAAAAGTTTACCGCTAGCTCAAAACCAATAGTATGATAATCAATCGACTTTCATTTCTCTAAAACTGACTATATAATACTCAATGACTTTGATCAAAAGAATTGAAGTTCGATTAACTAATATTTAATGGACGAAACACAATAACTTATCTATTACTTTAAAAGCAGAGAGAGAGAGAATCAACTAGTTGTTCAATTTGAAGGACAGTATTTCTATCCTTCTTAACTGATTATTACTGATGCAATATTCAAATTTCTGTATATCATGCCTTTGAGAAAAATTAAATACAAGCATCAAAGATTTTACTATTGGAATGTGAAATATGAAAATCTATTTGAATAATATTAACCTTTATCAATATCTGCTGTTAATTTTTCATTAAAACTTGTTGATAAACTATTTTGTGATAATGTTCGTATTTTATTCGGATTTAAATATGAAATTTGTTCTTGTTGAAGATTATCATCTCCACTATCATGACGTTTTGTATGTAAAACACCACGATTTTCATTTATATTTAATGTTTTTCGTACAGTATTATTTCCTGATATTTGTGTTGTATTATTATTATTATTATTATTATTTATAAAAAATATTGATGATGAATTATTAAAACGATAAAATGGTAATGTATCAGTTCTTTCAAGTGATATATTTAATGATTCTGTTATTTGTAATTCATTTAATAATTCATTTAATAAACGTTCTTCATGATTTTTACACATATAAAGAATAATTTTTTTTGCATAAGGTAATAATTCACATGGTGATAAAGTTATCGTTATTAACATATAACGTAAAATTACTTTTAGATTATGTGACCAAGTTCTATGAATATAAAAAAGGAATTATGAAAAATTTTTTTTTTGTTTTAAAAAGAAAATAATTACTCAGTTAATGCATTCCATAATAATTCAAGTTCTGGTGCATGTTCAGAAGAAAACTAAATAAATTTCGAATATAAATTATTTTTTTAGTATTTAAAAAAGAAAACATACTGTTGCTGTTAAATAGAATAGATTATTAAGTACAAGTTCAGTTGATTGTACTGAACCCCAACCAGTTCCTTGTAAAAATGCACTTCCATGTTCTTCATTTAATGGAATATCCGGTCCATTAACACCTTTTGGTAATGATGGATCAACAAGTTCAATATTATGTATCCATGGTAATAATATCATAAATAAAGTTCCACGTGAACTTGAATTTGCTGTTAATATTCTTGTTGTAATTTCTATTGAAAAAAAAACAAAACAACAAATATAACTTTTTTTACTTTATCAAAAGACAGACTTTTCTCTATTGCTGGTTTACCTAATGCACAAATCGTTTGGTAACAAAATACAGCGATTTCTCAAGGATCGAGACCTACTTTTACTCAAGTAATTCATATTCATGTTTTGCATCATAAATGTATGGTTCATACATGGAAGACTGGCTCGTACAAAATTTTCTCATATTAATATATTTCGAACTGAAAACTATGCATCCTATAGTCTTTCTCTCTGGTGAAAATTTCAGTTCTAATTCTTGAAGTGTTACTGAGAAAAGTTGTAAATATTGTTCAAAATGAGCATGAAAATCATATAGTTATATTACTAGTTGAATGTAGGAATGACTATAAAACTAGATACATTTCGAATTTTTGTAGACATGGTTCTTGTTTAATAAAACTGCTTGAGTTTCGTTTAGATACCATTTATTCACCGATCTTTAACAGATTTTTAATTAGAAAAAAAAATACGTTCTCTAATAAAAATCTGTTAAACATCGTTAAAAATAAATGGTGTCTAAAATGAAATTCAACCTACCTTATTCAACGAAGGCAACTTCTAAAGAAATCGAGAAGCATCTGGCTTTGTAGTCCTTCGTACAAGCTTTCAGAATCAATCAAATACCTATATTAGATTTTTTACTTTCTCAAAGACATTAACAAAAATAATGAGTAGAAATGGTAATAAAACTATATGATTTTCATGCTCATTTAGAACAATATTTATGTCATTACTCAGCAATGTCTCAACTATTTGAGATAAAATTTTCAATAGAGAAAGACTATAGGATGAATAGTCGGTTGCCATAGTTTTCAATTGAAAATATGTTAATATGGGAAAATTTATACGAGACACCCTTCCATGTATGAATCATGCATTTATGATACAAATGTGAATATCAATAACTTGAGTAAAAATGGGTTTGAATCCTTGAGAAATTGCTTTCATTTGTTATCAAACGATTTCTCATGAAATTCTGCATTAGATAAACGATGAATGAAGAGAAACTGAAGATGATCTTTATTGCGCGTCTGTCATAGTTTTCTTTATTTATTTTTACCTGAAAACATTGCCATAGTTAAATCTGGTCGACGTCTTGCTAAATATTCACTTAACATCATTTGACTTTTAGAATAATTTGAAGCAAGAGATATAATATATGCAATATCATCTGATGATGATATTCCATTTGATTGTTGACTTGTTCTTGGTTGAGATTCACTTAAATGTCCTCTACATAAAACAACCATTAATCTTAATGCTAATTCATGAACATGCATTCGTGGTGATCCAACATTAGTTAATGTTAATGTTAAAACTGATGGTAAATCACATGGATAATCACTTTAAATAAGAAAAATTTTATTTAATGCAAAAATAAATAAATAAATAAATAATCAAATAAATTACTTGGCTACGTCAATAAATACTTTTGCAAGTGCAGTAAAACATCGATCACTAAAACGAACTGATTTCGTATAACATCGATCAATAACCCATTCAACAACCATTGTATTTGTTGTTTTTCCATGTAATTCAAGTAATTGATAAAGAGTTGTAACCGATAATTGACTTGTCTAAATTAAATTTTAAAATATAAAAATTTCTTATGAAAATATCATAGAATAGTTTTAGAGAGCTTGAGCAAGTAAATATTTACCAACACCGAAATTAAAATGAGTTCAGTTTGAAGTTTGTATTCAAAGAAAAAGAAACTAGCTTGATGTTCGTCGATTTATCATTATCACAATTTTTTAATTCTTACAATACAGTGATTCAGACTTGTTTGGAAGTAAAAGTTACCAACATAGAAGAAGATAACTTCTACTTAGAGCACATCAAAAGTAGTGATTTTAGCAGATAAAAGCCTACAAGAAAGAATTGCTCAAGTTTTTGTTCCAGCAAGTATATGAGCTATTACGCATAGTGATTAGTAACTATTTCGAACAATCAAATTTTGTTGAACATGTCTAACTAAAGAAACATAATGAATACATCAAGTGATAGTAAGTGACAAACTCTGCATATTTTACACATAAATTGATTCAGATTTTTCGAACTAGAAGAATTGCAATTGAAAAATATCTATCACCTACCGCTTAGCACAGTAATTTAGCCTTAAAACAATGTTTTGTGTCTTTTCTAAAAACAACTAGTCAAATACTCTTTAAAGAAATAGACAGATATGAATAGAAGGAAGACTTCTAATCAACAATTCTCTAAAATTATTTATTTATGAAATGAAAAGACAAAGATCATCGGCTAATACTCAAGACATTGAAATTCATTACAATAACGTTCAATTATATATTATCCTGCATCAGAATGTATCATAATTATTTTATATCTATCTTATTCTACAGATAAAGTATTACATATTTTTCAGATGCTCGAATCTATTTAATAAACTTCATTAATCAAATAGTCTCTAATCACTACATGGAGTGTCATGACCAAGATGATGAATTTTTTAATCAAAGATTATTTTAAAAATAGCTTCGACAACTATCTTCACACAAATTGATTGTATGTGATTCAATATGGCTATTACTATCCGTTTCAAATATAATGTGCTTCGCTGTTTTTTGAATAACTTTGCATAGGAATATCATAGAGATCTGCAGTTTTCACCAATCAAGAGACAAGATTCGAAGTCATCAAAGTATATCAAAATTTGATTGATCAACAATTGACCAATTAGGTAAGTACTCAGTGAAGATTTTCAAAGACAATATTCAAGAGTTATAGAGCTTTTCCTGAGAGCTTAAATTTCAGCATATTGACCTGCGATGACCCGGAAAAGTAGTTAGGCAGAGGTAATTCACCATGCTGAGTCGAATGGTGATATTTGTTTTTAGGTTCGAAATGGTGTGAGTCTATTATCTTCACATTTTCAGAATGTTGACTCATGGATGTTGATTGTGAAATTTCAGAAATATTGAGATAATAGAGTCAGACTATTTCGAACCTAAAAACAAATATCATCATTCGATTCAGTATGGTGAATTACCTTTGTCTAACTGCTCTTCCGGATGATCACAGATCAATTTTCTGAAAATGGGAGATTCAGGAAGTCTTATAACTCTTGTTCGAGCAAAAACTTAATTAACTCTTTCCTATAGGAATTTTATCTGCCAAAATCAATATTTTTGATATGCTCTAAGTAACAAAATTTGATAATGATTAAAGCATAAGAAAGAAATTCTATAGAAAATTCCAGTATTTACTTGATATTTTTAGATATTACTAAAATTTCTTCATACTAAATAAAACATCAAACTTTTATTCTCGAATAGAAAGCTTCAAACTTCTAATTCAAATAGCCAAAACAATAACTTTAATATAGCACATAGAAGCAAAGTAAAATATATTTCAAGAAGAAGAAATAAGCTTTATATATTAGAATATTCTCTTTTAATTCTATTTAAATTCTTTGAGCATTGGTGATACAGTAAGAGTCGTTTAATTATGAAACTTACAACCAATGATGGATATATCTTGATATAGATGGAAAAATATGATTAGTTAAAAGAAACAAAAAACAATGTCGAAATTTTTTTTTCTTTTAATATTACCTCATGTGCAGCCATAAATTGATCAAGCCATGGTACAACAGTTTTTTGAAACCATTCATCTTTTATTGTACCACAACAAAGTGTTGCTGCACATGCTCGTATAGCAATTAATTCTAATTCACTACATGGTTCTGATTTGATTTGTTGTTCTCGTGTATTACTAAATTATAATAAATATTTTAATTTTTGTTTTTTTTTTTTTGTTTATTTTAGTAATATTATTTTTATTTACCTTGGTGAAGCAAAAACAGTCATAATATTTAAATTTCCACTCCATTTACGAAATAATTCAAAAAGACTATAACGAATTTGTGGTGGAATTAATGTTTCACGTATTTGATCTTAAATATTTAAAATGATTCAAATAATAATAGAAATAAAAATATTAAATAATAAAATAACATACGAGGAATTTGATTAATAAATTTATAAATAAATCGAGCAAAATATTGTCGAATTTGTTGAATTAATTCTGAATCTTTTTCATTTTCAAGATCAAGATAACTAACTGCACCTTGAAGATATTCATGATAAACATGATAAGATGCATGTTTTATTTCAGTTTCATTTAAATAACTAAAAAAACAAGGAGACATATTATTATTATTATTAAAGAAAAAATTTTAGTTATATAATTTTTGTTTTTTTTACCAATATCGAAATACTTCACGATCAGCTAATAATTCAAAAATACGAATTAAACGTAAACGCATATAATCACGTTTTTTCATTCGACGAACTTTTTCTTGTTTAACTTCCATAGCATCTTTTATATGAACTGTTAAATCTTCTATTAAATCTCTTTAATTAAAAATAAATATAGAAAAAATTCATAGAAATAAATTTTTCACATACTTAAATGCTTCAGGATTTGTTCGACCAAGACCACGAATAACAATTTCTCGCATATCACTTGTTTCACAACGAAGTAACTAAAATATTTCAAAAAAAAAAAAATTCAAAGATTGACAAATTTAAATCCTTCTGAAATATAAATTCAGATAGTAATTTTAACAGTCACTGAAGTTTTATACATATAACATATTTTATACCAAGATTTCATAGATGAATTTTGATGGTAAGGTTGCTATAAAACCCAGACACGGTAGTTCTCAGGTCTCTGAAGACTTTGTCGAAGTTATTTTTAAACAAAATCGTCGTAAAAAGCACAAAATTCTGAACAATATGAGGGATAGCCGCATTTTCTATGACCTTTCTTAAAAAAGCTAAAAGCATCACAAAAGTCAATTTTTTGACCTTTGTAATGCTTTTAGTTTTTTTAAGAAAGGTCGTAGAAAATGTGGCTACCCCTCATATTGTTCAAAATTTTGTGCTCTTTACGATGGCATTGCTAAAAAATAACTCCAACAATGTCTTCTGAGACCTCAAACCTACTGTAGAAACCTTGCTATCGTAGTTTATCTATGAAATATATTAGATCGAAAACTATATAGGCCATTAAAGGCATTATATAAGTTTGAGCTCAGTGTTGAATATCATAGAAAAGAAAAATCAAAAATACGTTATTGTTAAACTTTTTTCCAACATTATATATTATTCTCAAAGAAATTAATCTATTATCAACAATTAAATAAATACGCTCAAAGTATTTTTCATAATTCATTGATTATGACAAATGTGTTTAATCAAATTGTCAAAATTTCTTATTTTGTACCATCAAGAACAAAACAGTAAAGTCACAATTCGAATGATCAACACTAATATTTGATGAATTGACAAGGAATTTATTTGAGTATGATATGTCGATCTCTATTATTAATAGATTTTTCGATTTTATTTCTTAAATATTGATGTTTAATTAATGAGCACAACAAAAGTTCTGCATGAATTTTATTTTTTGACAGAGCGTTGCAATGCAATATTTTCTTAGTATCGCGTATGTACAACTGTTTATTACAATGACAGTTTTCGTTCGATATTAAAATAATTGGTCTAGCGTACAAGAGACTGAATAACGAACAGTTTAATTAAAAAATTTCAATGTGACGTTTTTAACACGAAAACAAAATTTTATCAGAATATATCGTGATATCGATTACCAGATGATAGAGTCCGATTCCAGTTTCATCTATGCTGTTTGTATTTAAACGCTTATCTTACAATTATACTTACATTAACAACAATTCGAAATAATGATACAGCAGTATTTGATGCTGGTGTATAAAATTTCGATGAATCTTGATGTGTTTCTTGATAAACACTATTAAAGAATTAAAATCAATTATTTATACATGGCAAACAAAAAATTTGTGTTTTATGTAAACCTTGTATCAACATTGAATTGTTGTGATTTCTCAGTACCAGAAAGGGTTAAACAACAAGCACAAATTAAATAATTTTTCCATAAATTTAAATTATATTCTCTTTCATTTGCTTTTTTTAATATATCAGTACTTCGAAAAACAAATGATGAACGAATTTCAGTTGTTTGACTACTGTAAAAAACAAAAACAATATAAAATTAAAATTAAATAAAAAAAACATTTTCTCTGCTTTTCTTTTTTACTTTGGATCAACATAAGGAAATAATTGTGTTAGACGAAAAAAAACCATTCGCCATGCTTCAATACGTGTTAATGGACATTTAAGAATATTTTTATATACAAATAATTCTGCAAGACATTCTGTCCACATATCAAATCTTGCATTTAATTCATTTGATGTTAAAGAATTTGATAAATTATTATTATTTATTGCACTTTGAGTTGTTGTTGAAGCTAATGTTGTTGTTGATGCATTTGAATTTGTTGTTGCCATTGTTTGTGTTGATAATAATAAATTATTTGATGATTGTAATAATGAATTTGGTAATGATAATGATAATTGTGATTGTTGATTTTGTTGTACTTGAGGAATAACAGTTAATGATGGTGTAGGTGTTATTACTGTTGATGATGAATTTATTAATGGTGAAACTGTTGATGGATTTGGATTTATTGTTCCAAGTGATGTTGTTGATTGAAGTACATTTGTTGTTACATTAACATCTGAAACTATTGGAATAGTTTTTGTTTCTTCTTGTGTATCCCACATTGATGAACGATCAACAAGCCATGATAAATCACCCGTTGAATTACATAAAAGATTTGCCTGATAAAGATTAAAATAAAATAATAGTAAAAAATAATAATAATTAAAATATTTATTGATAAAGAACCATCCTCAGTTTCCCCTCCGTTGATGCTTTATCTAATAAAGAATTTCATGATAAATCGTTATTGGTACAACTGAAAATTATATCAATCAACTATTCATCCTATAGTCTTTCTCTATTAAAGAATTCAGCTCGAACGATTGAAGTGTTATTAAGTAATGACGTAAATATTGTTCTAAATGACCATGAAAATCATGTAGTTATATTACCATTTTTTTTTCACTGTTTTCTTAATATCTTGAGCAAGGACTACAAAACTAGATGACTTTCGAGTTTCTTAGAAGTAGACTCTGTTTAATAAGATAGCTTGAATTTCATTTAGATACCATTTGTTTATTGATCTTTGGTAGATTTTTATTAGTAGAAAGTAGATTTTGAGTCAAAACGAATAGCATATTTAGAATTATCATAAAAAACTGAGTCGATTTTTATGTGTTTCAAATTTTGCCTTTCTCGAAACAAATTCAGCTGGAGTTTCCTCAGGGTAGAGTCAAAAATTGAATTTAATGAAGACCACATTTTATAGAAAAATTAATACGACCCAGCCTTTCATGTATGAACCATGCATTTAGGATATCAACGTGAATATAAATAATTGGGTCTCGATCCTTCAGAAATCGTATTGTTTTGTTACCAAACGATTAATCATGAAATTCTGCATTATAGAAATCATGAATAGAAGAAAAACTGAAAACTGTCCTCATATGCCTCTATTCTTTAAATCGTACTTTTTCTTGAAGAGTTAATGATGGTGTTATTTTTTCAATAACAGTTGGTACAGCTGCATCTAATATATCAATTAAACAAACTTGATTAGGCTAAATTAAAAAATAAAGAATTTATTAATGAGAATCTGTCAATCAATTTGATTTTACTTGTAAACATTTTGATGCAACTGCAATATTTTTGACTTCACGTAATATCATAACACTATATTTTCGTCGACTATGATGTGTTTGACAAAGTGCAATAATTCCAAAACCTTCTGCCATAGCTAATGTTTCCATATCTGTTTGTTGTGATAAATTTGATCGATTATTAACTCCAAGATTTTGCTAGAAAATGCACAAAACAAAAAATGTTCAATAAAAATGAAAAGTAAAAAAAAAAAACCATCATTCATAAACTTACTTTATTTGTTGAATTAATAAGAACATGTTTCCATTGTTGTAATAATTGTAATAAAAAACGCATTGAACGATCAAGTGTTGTTTTACCCGTATCAGATAAAAACATTAATTGATCAGTTACTTCACGAATAATAAAATTTGTAAAACCACGAAAAACACTTTTTCTCCATTCAGGTAATTCATTAACAAAATATTGAAGAGATTGAAATGCTTGAACAGCTAATTCATGATCCATATGAATTGTTAATCTTGCAAGCATTTCAATTAATTCTTCTTGTGATGTACCTAATGGTAAAAGACGTGGTAATGCTGCTATACAAGTTCTTAAAAGATCTATTTTTGGTTTACGATCACCACTAAAAATAAATTTATTTTTTTCCTTTTTTCTTATAATTTTTATTTTATTTTATTTTTTTACCTTAATAAATCATCAGTATCTTTATTTGCATTATCTGGTCGTGTTACTAATAAACATCTACCAACTTGTGTATCAAGCATTTTAAGAATTGTATCAAATGTTTTACGAATTGGTTCATAATAATTTTGTAAACCAATTTCTTTTACTATTGAATCACTTATCATTTTTGTACATGTACGTCGTGGACGTAATGTATGTCCCGATGGAAATGTAACTATATATATATTAAATTAAATCATACAAAACACAAAAAAAAATTAAATCATTATATTTTACCATTATGAAGAGGCATCATTGGTTCTTCTTCATTTTGTGCTAAACTATCAGCTATAACTAAAAATGCACGTAAACCAACATTCATTCGCTATAAAAAGAAAAAAATTAATTGAAGACGTATCTATTAAAAAGATTATAATTTACTTCAGGCATTAAATTTCGACATCGACCAACACTAAGTAAATCAAATATAATATCTTTCATTGCAAAATCTAATTTTTCCTTAATTATAGAAAAGAAATTTATATTAAATAGATAATACAAAAAAAAAGGAAAATATATTTACTTGTGAAATAAAATGAATAATTTTAACAAATATATTTAATGGAATATCTTTTGGTGTTAATGCTTTAAAACTTTTTGGAAATAAACTATTAACAATACATGTTAAATGTTGATTTGTTGTTTTAACATTTTCACCTTTAAATCGAACCATATAAACCCTTGAAATTAAAAAACTAAAATAAAAACCAATTATTCAAACGAATATTTGTCTTTACCAAATAAGACGATATAATGATTCTAATGATATACGAGCCAATTTCGCTTCACCACGTAGATTACCCAAACAAAGTAACATAAATTTATTCCAATGTGTAAAAAATACTTGTCGTTGACTAAGACATAATAAACATGTCATAAGAGGAAACATAACCTAAAAGATTCAATATTATTTATTTGATAAATAAGAAGTAAGAAAATTCTTACTAATCGATGTTTATTTTTTGAACATAAATCAAAAACATGTGAATATAATAAATCAACAAAATTTCGTACAATTGGAATATTCATTTCAAGTTTAACAACCTAGATAGAATACAAAAACAAAAAGAAAATTAAATTAAAAAAAAAAGAAATCAAATTCTTATTTAATAATTTACTGCAGCAACAGGTAGTAGAATTTCAACAAATAAATTTGCTAATGAATTTTTAATATCACGTTCACGTACTTCAAGAAAATAATTTGCTAAATCAAGAAGAAATTGAAAACAAGCTTCAAAATCTTCAACTGGTGTCATCTAAATAAATAATAATATAGACTAAAAATAACATATATTTAAATAATTTTACTTTAACACGAAAAAATCTCATGCCAGTATTAAGATTTATAATATTTGCATTAACTGATGGACTTGCAGGTTCTTTTCGTAGATTATTTAATTCAAGCATAAAACGTCGTTTAATCGATAAAAAACTACAAAAAAAAAAACACAACTGTTTTGTTTTTTTGAATTTATGAATAAAAAAACATACCGGCTTTGAGCTAAAACACCAACAACTTCAGCATAAAGATCACAAATTGTTTGATAATTAACTTGATTTGGTTGAGTCGATGTCCTAAAATTTTAAGAATATATTTCAGACAAAAAAAGAATCCTTCAAATTTATGTTTTTCTTACATATCATTAAATTTTTCGTTGCAACGAAACCATTTAAAAGCTTGATCTTCAATATTAGATATATCAAATCCAGGATGAAATGAAAGCTAAATAAGGAAAGTATTATACATATATATGCATATTTCTTTTTTTCATTTTCATTATTAATATTTACTTGTTTAAGAACATCAATTAAAATCAAACAAAATATAAAATGCACAGTAAGCTAAAATTAAAAAATATATTTTTTCTATAAATTATAGATTTTTGTTTTTTCGCTCATTTACCTGACGACGTTCTTCAAGCCAATCATTATCTCTATATTGATTAAATATAAATGTGTTTATATATATATATATATGACAGAATCTTTTCTTTGTTCTTACTTGGCCCCAAGTGTTGTTCCTGACTTTGTTCCACGTAATTTTAACTGATCGTCATTAGTATGATAACGAAACCATTCAAATGCAATACGAACAAGTGATGGAAGTGAATGTTCAGATATTGCTTGAAATACATCAAGTAATTGATCAAAATGAACATCATCACCACGTCTCAAACATTGATTAAGTGGTAAATGCTATTAATACATTTCATTTATATTTATATAGATAAAGAAAAATGAAATTTACCTGTTTATTTTCAGAACATACATCAGCAATACG
>CAJNOL010000340.1:82790-125830 GCA_905250125.1 Rotaria sordida | reverse complement strand
AATTGTCTATTCGACGAATAATCATTCGACCAACGGCTCCCTTCTCAAAAATTCCTAATATATATGCATCTTTTTATGATTATTGTTTAGTAAATTTCAAAACACAAAAAAATTCTATAACAAGTAATGCTTCATCTTTACCAATAAATGACAACGTCATCAACGGCGAAACTCATGGAAGTAAAGCATTACCAGTGGAAATGAGCACAACGACAAAATATAATGGAGAATCAGGTATGCTAATATAAAGCTATGGTAAAAATAATGGCCAACAGTTGATGTTTGCAATAGTTTTTACATTAATAAATCCGAGAGTTGACTAATGATTGTTTGTCAAAATCGAAAAAAACTCCCTAGGTCCTACAAAATTCAAACGAAAAACAACCACTCAATTAGTCAATGGAGAGGGGTGACAACCGGATCAAAATAGTGAGAATCTTTTTATTACACTCTCGCTGAAATTTTAACGATGCCAAATATCTTCCTTAAAGCTTTCGATCATTTGACATGTAGTGAGAATTTTCATTAGACGTATAGAATTAGAAAAAAGCCTTTTTGCAAATAAATTATGTAATAAGGCAAAAAATTATCGTTTCCACTAGACCTTTGTTGTTCTGATTTATTGATACGATTAATTGATATCGATCAGTATAGATTGTAGCATATCAAAAGTTGGACTCATTCTATAATTTTGAGCCTTTGAGAGTGTCTTGTTGATGAGATAGAAAGGTTTCTAATACTCAACATTTATGCACTGAAGCCCTAATATCTAATCTCTGTTGTAAGCTTTGGTATTGAGCTGAAATAGGACATTTTTGTCTAAAGTTTTATGAAAGCTATATCCTTCCAGAAGTCATATTATTCTCATAAAAGCTCAGATACTATCAGTTGCAATTTTGAAGGATTCCTAAAGAAGCTGAGAAAGCGTTGAAGTAACGAATAAGTGTTTTTTGTTCTTAAAACCATAATAATATGGCTAATGAAAAATAAGTTCAACGTCAAATTTTAGGAAAACGCTTGCATACTTTGCATATGTTTTTGTAGCTCAGGAATTCGTCAAGTTCGATCTTGGCGAAATCCATTTCCCTTGAGTTTATTTACGGCGTACATAAGACATCAAAATGTAAAAGAAATGATATGCTTTATATCAAAATAATAAAAATTGTCCATCAAGAGTGATGACAGATATCAAACAAACAAAATTGTCGATGATGAAACGGGCATTTCTATCAATGTTTTAGAGAGTTCACTGGTGCTTATAAAATTGTATCTCATGATGCAAAATTATTATGTTCTTATCCAAATAATTTCATGAAAGTCACTGTGTTTTCCTAGCTAGAGGAAAACAATCTATTGAGAGACAGTCCCATAAGAAAATTTCGTCTCTTATGTGGCTTTTTCATGAATTTCATGTCGTTTTTGTTATTTGTTTTACATCATGTAAATTGTTTATTCGCAATGTCTACGATATTGATTTGTATCCAGTTTCCCAAAGCCTGATTTCAAGTAGAAATGAATATCGTATCATTGAAATCTGAATTCTAATACTTAGACGTTTGAGTCATTAATGCACGTATATTTGTCTTTATCAGACCAAACTGAAGTAGATCGGCAATAATCATAATATTCAATAAAGAAAACAATGTATAAAACACGAAAAGAGTGTCGTAACTTTCTATGTGAGATTCAGCTTGATCTTTAAACATGCAAATATTCTTAACTCCATAATTACGAAGTTACGATATAAAACATGATGGAGTCGATTTAATCATTAATGAATTGCTATGCCATATCGATTACATTCTCCAAATGGATCATAAGAATAGCATATCGAGCTGGGTGTCATTAGTAGTTTATGATATGCGCCCAAAATCATGTCCTAACAAGTAAAAGTGAGAATGTTTATATTTTCGAACTTGCCAGATCGAAAATAATCGATATCGGAAGACAGATTTTGAGAGTGATATGTATGGGGCTATATGATAGGCTGCAAATATGTTGACTTTTCTTGCTATATATTCCAACTATCATTACTAATTTCGTTTCACAGAAAAGAAGAAGTAAAGCTTATTTTTAAATTGTTTTGAAAACTTGCAACATTCATTTAGAAAATCAAGAATTCGCTGCACCAAGTTTTTACGGTGGAATATATTAAAATTATTCGTTTCTCATGTTACTATTGATCGGCACAATATCTTTTAGCTTTTATTCGATGAGAGAAAAAAGATGAATAGAATGCTTGTTATAAGCATCCATTTATTCTATGTTTTGTTTATAGTTAATTCTAATAGAGCTTTCACTCGAATGAAGGCAAATAAGTGAACAGCATGTTAAGGGTCGTTCTATTCAATCACTTTTTATCTGAACTATGATCCATTTAAGAACTTGTTAACTTGTTCTGAAAAAAACAAGGTAAGTGAACACCTCCATCTTGATGATTGTCCAACTGTCAGAAAATTTCAGTCTTTAGATCAACTTGAACAGTTTCTTTCCCAGTTAATAAGTTTTTGGAATAGAATGTTTGTGCTAAGTGTAACAAATGCCGTTATGAACATTTATTTTACATGGGACCTTGAATCTATGAGCGAAACGAAAACCTTAGCTTTGCAGTTAAAAGAATATAAGCGAACAATACACTGATTGAACTAATTCATTTGATAGACCATCTTGTTTATGCTTAGTAACTCGGTCATCGTACTTTGATGTAAATTAAATACATGAATACGACTGTTGGTACTATTTAAATCATTTATTTGACATGCGAACATCGATCAGTTACTGAATAGAAATAGTAAGTATTATATAGACATAGTAGATCGATAGAACGTACCGGCGATGATGACTATCCATGCGACTGATAATTCTCGATAAGGTTATCTGTCTTGAATCTTTGGTTTTGTGTGTATAAAATAGATGAACAATGTTATGCGGCCAGTTGGGATTGGATGGTGACCAAGCCTATGCGGTATGATCATCGAATGTCTTCGTCAGTCGAAAGCTTTGTATTCAAATAAGTACAATAGATTAACATAACACCAGAAATAAGAATGTTTCCTTTTTCATCTAAGCTTTAATTTACTTAGTGATTCGTAAACTTAGTTTTAAAGTGAGTAACATTGGTAAACATGACCATGTCAAGAATTATGATCAGTCATTCGCTATATCCTCTTTCAAAAGAGCATTTTCTCCATGTTTTGCTTCAATATGTGTAATATCTTTGAACAGAAGCATTGGAGAGAGAGTGATCGCGATGATTCCTCTTCTATGTAATCTTTTGATCAGCAGATAATCTCATACGTTTGCATTTTGAATGAGTTGAGAAGATACATGAATGGTTTTATAGACAGCGTTATGTTGATTCTTTAATTTTGCAATCTTCCACTAGCACACAGATTTGTAACATTTGTTTGAAGATGCACTGAGATAGCTAAATAAATTCGTTGGAAAATAAATATTGATATACCATGAAAGTTTTCGATTCAACATGACTTGGATACTTTAGTTCAAAGTGAATAGGGTAAGAGAACAAAATTTCGATGACACATATTCATTACTTATATGATTGTTGATCTATACTAACAACGCTTAGTCGTCTTTTCGAAGTGAGAAAGATAGATGAACATAACAATGGTGTAACTGATTCATTTAGTGTGTGCTCTTTTATCTATTTACGAACGCATCATCTTTCATGTGTATGATGGAAAACATGTGAATGAAATGCTCAATTTTGGCAGCGTTTTAAACGTTATCATCATTCATTAGTCATGTTACAGCGAATGAGCTATGATCAATGCATCTATTCCAGCTCAAAATGAATGACATAGGTGAACAGAACTTTCGTTAGATATATTCATTTGACATGTTACAGTTAATCAACTAGGGAAATTCTAATGCTTGTTTCATCTCGATGAAAATAAACGAACATCATGATGATCATAGTCATTCATTTATTGCTTGAAACATGCACTAATGTTTATAATGAAAATTCTGCTTCGACATTGTTGTGATTGATGAATGAATCGTTGGTGCGAAATGTATTTGTTAAACATCCTTTGCCACATGATCTGCGATCGAGTAACCCAGTAGCAATCTTTACGTCGATGAGACCATAAGAGGAGAATAGAAGTTTGATTATGAACGCTCCTGTACCCTGTGATCTTCGATCAGGCGATGAAACAGAAGCTTTTGCTTCGAAGCGAGCAGAAGAGATGAATAGTAGTATTTTTATGAAGGTTTCTGTGTCATATGATCTTCAATCAGGTGACAAAGTCCTAACTTATACTTCAAAGTGAGTAAGATGAATGAACAGAATTAACTTATCAATGTGCCTTTCCCTGGTTGACATTTGCACATATGATCGAGTCGCAACCTGTGCTTTAAAGTGAGGTAAGAGATGAACAGAAGTTTGCTTATGGATGGTCGTTTGCTCTATGACTTTCGAACAAATGACCGAGCCTCAATCTTTGCTTCGATGTGAGCATACGAGGTGAACATAAGATTGGTTATGAATGTTCGTTTCCGACTTGACTTTCAATCAGGTGACCCAGTCGCAATCTTTGCTCCGAAGTGAGCAAATGGATTGGACACAAGTATTTTGATGCATATTCTGTTGCCCTATGAGCTTCGATCGGGTGACCGAGTCGTAACCTTTCCTTCGAAATGAACAGAATATATGAACGATAGTTTGGTTATGAATGGTCCTTTGCTCTATGACTTTCTATCAAGTGAACAAGTCGCAACCTCTGCTTCAGGTGAGCAAAAGTGGTGAACAGAAGCATCATTATGAGGGTTCCTTTGTTCTGTAAGCTCCGATCAGGGGATGAATTCCCAGTCTCTACTACGAAGTAAACGGAAGAGGCGAACAGAAGTTTTATGGTTAATGTTTCTTTGCGATGTGGTCTTGAATTAGATGACCAAGTCGTAGCCTTTGAGCCGAAGTAAGCAAAAGTGGTGAATAGAAGTGTCTTTATGAGTGCTTCTTTGCCATGTAGCTTTCGATCGAGTGACCAAGTCACAACCTTAGCTTACAAGTGAGCAAAAGAGGAGAATAGAAGTATAGTCAGGAATGTCCTTTCGCCATGTGGTCTTGGATCAGCTGACCGTGTGGCAGATTTTGCTTCGATGTGAGGAGAAGGGGTGAGTGGAAGTTTGGTTATTAATGGTCCTTTGGTCTGTAACTATCGACCTGACGATTAAGTCGTAGCCTTTGTTTCGAAGTGAGCAAAAAAAGGTGAATTGAAGTTTGGTTATGAATGTTCTTTTTCCTAGTAACATTCTAACAGATGATCGAGCTGCAGCCTTTGCTTAAAAGTGAGTGAAAAGGGGTGAACGGAAGTATGTTGATGAATGTTTCTTTGCCTTGTGATCTTTGATCAGATGATAAAGTCACAACCATTGCTGCGAAGTATGCAAAAGAGAAGAATAGAAGTATAGTCAGGAATGTCCTTTTGCCATGTGATCTTGGATCAACTGACCAAATGGTAACCATTGCTTCGAAGCAGTAGTATTGATGAACATAAAACTGATGAGTTATGTTCATTTATCATGTGATCTTCGATAAAGTGACAGAGTTCCATCCTTTGCTTGGAAGTGAGCAAAAAAGGTGAACAGAAGTTTCGTTATGAATGTTCTTTTGCCATGTGACTTTCGATCTGATGATTGAGCCTTAATCTTTCTTTCAAAGTGAGCAAAAGAGGTGAATAAAAGTCTTTTAAATAATGTTCCTTTGCTATGCTACCTTCAATCAACTGACCTGGTTGCAACATTTGCTCCGCATTGAGCAAAAGAGATATATCGAATTATTGTTTGTGTAAAGATAATCTCAAAAGTTAAATGCAGATAAATAAAAGTATCAAAAACTTGTGATAGAATGTATTGTGAAAAATCGAGAAGTGAAGTTCGAGGACAGTATACTGAGGCTGGTGTCAATGTTGGTATAGAGATAGTCGAAGACAAAGATAATGATAAGGCTGAGTGATACACTAAGAAGGGGAGAAAATCTAACTGAAAGTGGAGGTCTAACGGTGAAGCCCCTCGCTGTGAGGTTTAAGGAGGCAGAGTCTCGACGTTAAGGGATTTATGGTGCTTGGAAGACCAAAATCTCTATCGAAAACTGCCGAAAATTTCCCATTGATTGCTCTGATTGGAAAGTAAAGCATTTCGCTACTTTGCAGTTGAATGGTTCTTTGTTTTGGTGAGAAAACATCTTTCGAATTGGATGCAATTACCTTTGGATAGCGTGATTTGTGGAAAAAATATACTTAGACAAAAGAGTTCGTGTCTGCAAATGTAGATATGAAATATGTATGATGACTTATGAAGTTCAATATAATTGTCAATGACATTGAAAATTGTGTGAAATTTTTTGGCACGCCATTGGTTACTTGACAGCTATCTTTAGTGGAACTAATATATTTCATTAGTTGTCTTTCTGGATTTTGATTGTGATGGACGTCGATATTAACCTCTTGTGAAGGTGCGATTGCAGCCTTGATTGGCAAGGCTGAGATTTTTTTGACATATAGTCAGATGAGATAAGTGAATGTTGATGAAATATGATCATGCTGCTGGTATTGTCTTTTGGATGCGTTGATACTGACGTTTCGAGTGAGCAATACGACGAAAAAGTGAGCATAAAAACATCTCAGCAAAGTAATATTGAAAAAACTAAAGACAAGCATGGATGCTAATTTATTTGTTAATCAGAGTTACACCAATAGAAACGTGTCAATTTTCTTTTCTTTTTCGAACAAAACATAGTCGTCTGTGAACTAATATTCAAAGGGATCGATTTATTTGATACTAATAAATCATACAATGCGTTTGAAGTACAGAAAACTGTGATGATTGCCTATCTTGGACGCAAATGTTTGGTAAATAAAATATATCTCCTTGGATGTGTTCAGAAGCTAAAGATAGTCTTCCTTGCTGCCATATAGATCTCAGTCACCGATGTATCCTAGCCATTGATCAACCTGCGTTCGAACAATCTTATTATATGATTTAAAAGATCATCATAGTATTGACATGTCCAATAGAACTGTGAATATGTTTCAAAAATGCTGACGTCTCGAACAGAAACATGTCGAACCATGGACATATCCATCCTTTCCTCTAATCCTATAGAAAGCCTTATTGTACAAATAGCCTTCATACGTAAATTTTCCTGATAAGAACATAGTAATCTATGCAGACAGCTTTGTTTCTGCAACTACCATTTTAGTACGCATTCAAAAATCAATTAACTTCACACGCAATAACAAACATCAATTAATAGCAATCATCAATGTTCCATTGTCTTCGAGCTGATATCCTAATCAAACGATACGGATGGGATATTTGAATCGGTTCATCGACAAATGGGCTTCCAACAGATGAATCTCTGAGAGACGACCCTTACGACTATTGAGTCCCCGACAGTTGAACTTTCGACATTAGAGCTCCAGAAACTTGAGGACTATACACGCCTTACCTCGCTGAAATATGCACAAAACGCGAAATTGTTTTTTGATCACTATCTCTCCACAAACAATCATTTTATCCACCCAGAAAGAATCTCATCACAAAATAGCGAACTATTTCAGAAAAGAAATCTTCACAATATTTGCTCATTTTGAAGCAAAGGTCGCAATTCGATAAACTTATTAAATGTTACATAACATGGGTAGTTTTTGAATATGAATGTTGTCAGCTATTTTGTTTTGGACTTTTTCCTCAGAGAGCCGTGAAGCTCCTATAATCATCTGAAAAATGTGAAGTTTAGTTTTCGAAAGTTTTGAACGAAGTATACATTATTTTTTGGGGTAGTTGGTTTGCGTTGTGCCAATAAATAACAGTCATGTGGCCTTTAGAAAATTGCTCTCTCAAAATTGACTTTCCAGCGAAAGTTACTTTAGAGTATCTCTCCCATGGTACTTTATATGAACTCCAGTTATCAAAAGGTGAGTTGAATGACATTGAAAGTAGGTCTAGACGTCGTTTGTATACCCATTTTGACTTTCCACTACTCAAAGAACAATGTCGCTGATTCTATGTAGAAGAAACCAATAAAGTTCAACTTTTTTTCTGTTTTCGTATTATATTTTAATAATCTCATCTCCTTAGAATCCATTAATGTCGTTCTTTAACTTATGATTATAATAGATTTTCATATTATTAACATTTCTGTCTTAATATTGAAATTAAGTTTCATGCTGTTAAACTACTGCAATAAATTGAAGTTCACAATCTAGAATATGTTTTTTTTCCTATGTCTTCATCAAGGATAGATTCTAATCGATCACCAGCTTATTTAAGTTATACACTTTATAATACTCTTTCTTCTGTGTACAGACATTTCAATTAGATTATTCCGCATTGTAAGTCTTTCTATGATTGATTCTAGCTTTCAGATTGTATTTATTATTTCTTTAATTTGTTGACAAAAATGGAGTCAGTATTTAATGGCATGAAAATATTGGAAATCAATTATCTAAACTGTATCCATGTTGAATTAATTATAACAGGAAAAACAAGAAATTGAATCGAAAATTTATCATAGGTGTGTTTTTAAAATCATCTCCCATGACACGGAATTTTCTGAATTCATATGTTATTTTACTTGATTTTCTATATATCATAAATAATTATTTATGATAGCATCTGATAAGCTCTGTGAATTACCATTCGACTTGCAAAAATGTTCTAGAAATTCGAATATATTATTATTGCCTTTTTGATTTTCAGCAAAATGAGCAAACTAAGCACTACGTGCATCAGAGAAATATAAACAACGATCATTGGAAATCATATAATTCATCTGTTTGAATTATTTATAAATTAGATTATGATGTATTGATAAAACAAATACGAAAAACAAAACAACTTTTTGAATGAATATCTACAAAATATGGAAGAAGACATTATAGATAATAAGCACAATCAACTGATGTTAGAATCATGAGATTATTAACATAACACACAAAACGTACAAAAAAAAATTATAAAAATACGGTTTAATGATAATAGTTTTTATTTATCATGTAATTTTAAAGAATGTTTAGATTTATGAATTTGAGTTTTAACTGATTGTGATGGAATATGTTGAATATTTGATTCGGCTAATATTCGATCAAGTACTTGTTCAAATTTAGCATCTCCAATTTGTTCTCCAATATGACACAATTTAAGCATATAATCAGAATGAAATACATTGCTATTATCCATAAAACGTTTATAATCAGTTTGAAGCAACTATAAAAAAAACGCGTATATATATATATATATATATATATAAACAGATGAGAAATCATGTTATATGAATACAAACTCGAAAATCACTTTCAAGTCGAGAACGTAATGAAAATTCTCGACGAAAACGTTCTTCAGTTAATTTTAATCTAAAAACATAAATTAAAATTGATTCAATTATAGAATAAATATTCTTACTTATTTTTCAATTCAGCTATTTCTTGTGAATGTCGTTCCTTGATTATTTTAATATCTTGATTATGTTCTTTTGTTAATTCAACTTTTACTTTTTCTACAGCTTTCAATTCTTGTTCAGCATATTCACCCTATTGAAAAATTATTATTATTCTAATTCTACAATAAACATAAAATTTTCTTACATCTTTTTTGGCAATTAATTCTTGAGCAAATTGTTCTTTTTCTTCTAAATATTTCAATTCGAGCAATACACGTAATCGATCTTCTCCTTGTTTAACTGCCTAAATGAATGATAGAAATTTATTAGAAAATAATCTATTTCTTCTATTACTAGAGAAAGTTGTTCATTAGCATGTTTCCATTGTCTTGCTAATGCTTGATCACATTCATCTTTCATTCGTCGTATTAATGCTTGTTCTTCCACTTGATTTCTTTCTCGACGTGTACGTTCCATATTAATAAAACCTTCATCAAGTTCTTTTTGTAATTTAACTTTTTCTTCTTCTAATTCTGCTTGCCATTTTTGTGTTATTTCATCGGATTTTTTTCGATGTTCATTTTCCATTCGTATTCGTTCAGCTTCAATTAATTGTTGATAAGTTTGTTGAATTCGATTTTCGTTATTACGTTGTATTTGTGTTAATAAACGATCACCAATCGCTGTAGAATAATAGAGCAAGAAAAAATGTTTATATATACATATGATATCATGATTAATTGATTTAAACATCGAATAATGTGATCATAAAGTGCAAAATCATATTTAATTAGCAAAAGTGTCATTTATTCTTTAAAAGAAAACATATTTCTAGACAACAATCTTACCTTAAAATAATTTATTTCTTTTACTAAAATTATTGAATGTTTTGTTTTTTTTTTAATTTATATTATTCAATCAAGTTAGTTATATAAAAATAAAATATTCATATTTTTTCTCCTTACCAAGAACATGTTCATGAGTAATTTGTCGAACAATATCTTCATTCGGATGAGAAAATCGATGTGAAATTTTAATATCAGGTGCTGTTTGTGGTCGTCTCATTCGGAAAGGTAATAAACATTTTCTTGAACTGCTCATTGTATATGGACGTTCAGATGACAAACGATTAGCTTCATAATGTGCTTGAGACATGTTTTATCTATAAAAATGATTTTCTTTTTTTAAAGTGCAATGCACAATAGAAATACTAGTGAAAAGACAAAACGGACGTCCTCCTGAGATTTATTGAAATCAAAAGATAAGAAAAAGAAAAAAATTGTTCATGGATTAAGAAAAGACACTTGTCGTGATTGTTGAGGATCATCGGTCAATGATAAACGTTTTTGTTCATATTGTTTTTGAAAATATTTATCAACAATACTATTTGCATCTTCAACTTCAATTGAATTTTTTACACAATTACGAATTTGTTCCCAAAGATCTTCTGAAAATTTTATTTTCGGATCAATATCAGCGACTTTTTTTCGAAATGGTTCAGGTGACCAAGCATTCCATATACGCATGGTACGATCAAGTGAAACAGTGATATATTGATTTCTTTCCGGAATAAACAAAATATTTCTTTGAAAAGAAACAAATCTAAACAATAAAATTTATTTCTATGCTTAAACTTCTATACCGAATAACATCTGTATGTCCTTCATTAGTTTGTACACATGTATATTCTTCCATATCAAACACTTTTAATGTATCTTGAGTACCAATTAAAAGTGCTTTTTGAACATCATCAATAGCAATTGTATGTATACTTCCTCGAACATTAATTGCTTGTTTAAATTCACCGTTTGTTTCCTAAACAAAAATAATTTCAATATTATTATTTAGTAAAAAAAAAAGAAAAGGAAAATGATATGTTAATCACCCATATTCGAATTTCTCCATTTTCCATTCCAGTAACCCATTGATTTGTTATATAATTCCATTTAACACAAGTAATTTCTGAATCAATTTTTGCTTGAAGTTTATACATAAGATCCATTTCAGAACCTCTTGGTGAAAATTTTCGAACATAAACACACATATCACTTGAAGCATAAGCAAAATATTTCAATGTTGGACTATAATCCATATCATGAATATTTCCAGATGCTGCCGTTATTCCATCTTCAATATGTTCTGCTTTTGGATTAGTATAGCTTGAAAAAAGAGTAAAATGAGTTAAATCCCAAATATATATATGTCGATCCCATCCAGAACTAAGTAAATAAACACCACCAAATGATTCAACGTCATCAACAAGTGCTAATGAAGTAACAAGACTTTCGTGTTCACTAAATATTTTACGTAATGTAAAACCAACAACACGATTTGCAACTTCAGCACCTTCTATATAAAAGAAAACCAAATTAAAAGAAAACATAATATAATATTTTTTTCTGAATGAAAAAAATAACGTTCATCGAGATTCAATTCACTTGGTTCTAGACTGACTGACAGATGTACATTAAATAATGCATTAGATAAATACAAGAGGTGATTTGATAATATAACAATGATTCGTTTCATAATATAAAACTTGATTTGTATGTTTATAAAGAAAAACCGATTTTGAATATGCTACATTTGTCTATTTAAGTTTAGTTTATATGGGCAATGTTAGTTTTTCTATAGAAATTTTTGTCAAATTTTTCGATCGTTGTACTGTTGTAACTATACTCGCTTTTGTTCTTTCATATTGTTCTTAAAACTTTAATTTCAATTTCAAATCATAATTAAATATAATGAATGAAAAATTCTCTTTAACACACATTGATTTATGTCGAATTCTGAAATTCTATCGATGATATGCGATCACAAATAGTAAGATTGTGATTTTAGAGATTTTATGCTTGAAATTTCAATATTTCAAATAACAAAACTTGAAATTAAGAACGATCTATTTTTTTCATTTTTCATATTATTGTGTCTTCTTCATATTTGGAATAAAACTAATGTTTTATATATATATTGATTTATAAAGATAACATAAAAATCAATACAGTCATTTACAATTAATAATATTAGCGTTGTTTCTATTGCAAAAAAAAAGTTAATATCACATTATTCAAATAATATGATATTAGTTTGTTATAATCTTATGTTCAGACTGACTCTCTAACTCTTAATAATTATTACATTATATCTTCATATACACACTATTGAACAATCGATCAAACCGTTCAATAGCTTAATAACAATAATCTTCATTTCTAAAAACGTTCCAGATCGAACAAACACATTTGTAAATGATCGTAAATCGTCATATATTGACGTAATACTGAACTATGTAATAAACTAAAATACGGTCGTGAAATACCGAGTATATAGGATCGTTTCAAAGTGCATACGAATTTCATATTTTTCGTCTTGGAATATTATTCCTCGATTAATTTGAATCATAATGCATGAGTGCCTTTTTTTTTGTCACCCTACGTATTCATTCGTACCATAATTATCATATGATGACTAAACTACAGATAGATAGATACAGATGAATTTTCGTTTCTAGACTCTATCCTTTCAGTCTAGGAAATATCAAAGATATAAATACCTTCTTGAAGTTGATTAAGCTCATTTGATTGATCACGTAATGTAGTTAATGCTTTTAATGCTTCTAAATCAAATCCCCAAACATAAATATTTTTATCTTCACTAGCTGCTATAATTAAATCAAATTTTTCAACAAATAATATTCGAAGAATTGATTTTCCTGTTGCTGTTTTTGTTATGTTGCTTAATGTATTTGTATCAGTTTTTTTCTGTAAATGAGCATATTGTGATACATAACCACCAATACCACGTTCTTTTTCACGTAATTTAGCTGCAGAACGTGAACGTACATAATATGCTGGTAAACGTTCTTCAACTGTTTTAATACGATTAGCCGATGATATTCGTTTTTGATTTGCGGTTGATTCTTTATTATTATTATTTTTTTTCTGATTAGTATTAGCAGTAGTTTTTGTATCTCCCAATGATATAGCTTGTACCATGACATCACTTAAATTTTTTTTACCCTCAAATTTTAGTAAACGTTCACTTGAATACATTATTTGATTCGATTGCATTTGTTCCCATTTGTATACATTACCTATTTCAATAAAAGAAAAAAATAAAAGAAAAGAAAAAAAAGAAACAAATAAGTCAATTTTATAATTTATGTTATGTTATTTATTTAGTGGTTAACAAAAAAAAAATAACAAACACATAAAATATTTGTTTTTAGATATCTAAGCTCACCTTCTGAATCTCCTGTAAACATCTAATTAGATAATTATAATAAGCATAAAAATATTATAATTAACATGCAAATTATATAGATATATATTTTTTTTCTTACCAATATTGGTGATTTTTTCGTGTAACAAACACTTTCTAATGGTGATTTTACTTTCAAACATGATATACAACCACTAAGATAAAAAGCCTATCTAATCAAACAATTAAAAAGAAAATATGATTATACTTACGTATTATTATAACGCCATCCAAGACATTGTTTAATATTCGTTGAAGCTATAAGAATATTTAATTCTGGTATATATCGAAGAAGAATAAGAAAATAACTATAACGAAGTTCACTATCTTCAACATTGAGAAACGTATCTTTTAGAAAAAAAAGACAAATAAATTAAATTTTATTCTTAAAACTATAAATACTTTACCAATAAAACTTGATACATTTTCACCATTTTTTGGATCATATACATGAGCAAAACTATTACCAGCAGCTAATATATACAAACAAATTTCGAGATAATTATTAATATTAACAAGGAAATGTTTCGATATGATTAATTACTTTTGAGTTCGAACTTACTGCATAAGATAGATACTAATGAGATATTCAAAATTCCAATAGGATAAGTACTCATAGGTCTTCCTTACAGAGTTATAGCTATTTTACTGTAATTTTAGTCTGGAACACGACTAATACAAAAGAATCGGAAGACAATATATTTGAATTTGAAATGAAAGTCAATATCGCATGAAGAGAATATTCTTTTGAGTTAATAATTTCACGCTCAAATATCATCTTTTGATTCTTTTGTAAGTACATGCTACAGGCTAAAATTTCAGTAACACGACTATAACTCTGTAAAGAGCAGAAGCCGAAATGAATAAGAAAATTTCAATTCGATTCATATCGAGAAAAAAAGACAATTCCTTCATTTTCATAAGTAAAATGTATCTATATTCTATATAAAATTTCACTTAGATTTTCGTGTGTCTATATGTTAAATCTGTCAACTTAGAGAAATTTGGAATCTTCAAAGCCGATCTACAATACAAATAAGGACTTGGGTAGTATAAAAAGAAATGCTTTTCTTCTTGGAGAAAGATGCACATATTAGAAAAAAAAAAGAATAAACTAACTTCTATTTTCAATCGAATTCTATGTCAATTCCTTGATTTGTACTGTAGTTAGTAATTTATAATCTTGGTTGGATCGATTTTGCATCCTTTGAATTATAAAACTTCAATATTTGGTTTTCAATCAAGTTTTCCAAAGTTAATTGCCATTTCAATTAGCGAATTAGAACATAAATCAATAGAAATTGACTTTTTTTTTTTTTTTGATTGGAACCATAAGCAATAGTTGAACTAGTAGACTTCTCATGCAAAGAGACCGATACAATTTGCTAAAGTGCTAGACACAGAGAACATGAACTCTATACTGAAGAGAATTATATTTCTCGTATTTGAGAGTTAATGAAGAGATTGCTACTGAGTCGAATATTTAATACCTCAACGAGATCTCTCTTATGCAGCGAGTCTACATTCAAAAGCGATTAATTACATGGGAAGATTCTCCCGTAAGATTTTTAATCTACATATAAATATTCCAAAAAGAGAACAGAAAGTATATACTTCTTACCAATCCAAACAGTTTTCGTTGCATGAACATAAGTTAACCCTGTTACTGGTTGTGTAAAATCAATAAATTTAAAAATAAGTTTTCCATCAAGACTCCATACTTTTGCTGTTTTATCAAATGAACCTGTCATTAACCATTCATTATTATCTAAAGCATTTTTTTGTGCTATTAAACATGTTATTCCAGCATCATGTGCATGATCTAATTTTTTTGCAACTGATGGTGAACTACCAAATGGACAATCATATATAATTAATTTTCCATCAAAACCAACTGAATATAATTTATCAAGCATTAATACACCTGTTGTTATATCTTCATGTTCACATATTATATACAATGGTACACTATGAATAATTTGACCACTTACATTATTTAATTCATATGTATGAAATTGAATACCTTGTTTTTTTAAAAAAATTTTTATTCAATAAATAATTATCTTAATAGAAATTTACCTTCGGGTATACCAAAAATAACTTGTTTTAAACGAGAATGAAAACAAATTGAATAAGCTACAGAACCGATATTTAGTTTATCAACAACAGCACCAATTGCTAGAAAGAAAGAAAACAAATAATAATTAATCAAAATTTCTAAATAAGAAAACAAATTTTGACTGTAAAATTAACCATTATATGTAACAACTGTTGAATCATTGCCACTTGAAAAAAAAGCTCGAGCTTCAGGAAGTGCACATATCGCAGTAACCCATCCTCTATGCTTATAACAATGTTGAATAAGTTCACCTAAAAAATAAATATAGTTTTTAACAAAAAAAAAAAAAAAAAGAAAAAAAAATTTGACCTGATTCATGATCAAATGTTTGTACAGATCCATCTTCAAAACCGAGTACTAATTCACGTCTTACTGGATTACTTCCAATCACAGTTACTTTTGAATTAGGAGTTTTGATTTCCAAATAATATTCTAATGCCATTTATCTAATCAATTAAACAAAAAATATTTTCAATAAATATACGTTGAAAATTTTCTTTTCTTATTATAAATTCAAAGAAAAGAAAAACAATATTTATTTTCAAACAAATAATTATTTATCGATATTATTGAAAACAAAAAACAATTCTTCTATAAAAATCTACCGAATCTAAACACACATATTTAACTCTGTGTTAACAAATATACCCATAGATAAAAACACACAAATATAGATATACATAAAAAAGAAAAGTAGAGAAATACATAGAAAACACAGAACATTTAAACGAGTGATCAAAAAGTGAATTGACAAAAATGTTCATTCATGTTTCAATCTCTTTAAAGGAACTTGTAGAAATTCGGAAGCATTGGGTTAGAAAAAAAAATTTGTATTGTTTCGAAATATAGGTTCAAAATTTTGTGTAGAATGTTTGGTTTAGGAGTTATGAGTCGATCTTTTAGTGATGCAAAAAAATTAAGTTTAGATAAAGAAAATTGATGTTTTTAGCAGCAATAATCTCCTTTACTGCCTACATTATATTACCGAGTCTTTGATCAGTAGCATAGTATTTTTATAGAGAAATATTTGCTCTTTCATTCTCTTTATTTCAAAATAATTTTTATTTCTACTTGGGATACTCATATCACACGTTTGTTGAATTATTTATTAGAAAGAATTCAAATTAATCGAGAAGAAAATAGTTTCTGAATATATTTTACTAATAAAATTTTATCTCATAATTCGAACTGATTTGGACTCTATGGCTAATACACATCAACATTGTCAGAGTGGTAATTTTTGACGTACTGAAGTTCATCCAAAATTAATTTGCAAGACTCTAAAAAGTCGACTCATAAATTATAAGCCAGTAGTTCTACAAAAATTTTGAACCTATATTCGAAAGGAACATCAAACTTTGATTTTAACTGAATGTTTTACGTTTCTGTAGGCTTCTTTAAGAGTCTGAAAAATGAACGAATATCTGTTCAAAATACTTTTCAATCGCCTGTTATTAAACTAAAAAAAAAAAAAATTAATTCGACTCTCCTTCATCTTGATTATCATCAGAATCTAGTATCGAAGTTTTAGCCGAATCAGCTGTTAGTGGTCGTCGTAACTCAGCACCTATATAAAGCAGAAAAAAATATCACTTTCGTATTTTTCTTTTTTTGTAAAAAAAAACACAATTCAAACTTACCTTTACCAGCTTGAGATTTCCATAAACTAATAAATGAAAAAAAAGTATAAAATAAAATAACTTAATCAATAATTATTACTTACGAATCATAAGTATGTTGAGAAATATCACCTGATGATAAAAGATTGTTATTCACTGATTCTCGGCCTCTATAAAGAAAATTTTTATTTCATATACATATAATATATTATAGAAATATTCTTAAAAATGATGTTTTTACAATAAGTTATTTGTTTAAGACAATAAAGAGAAAAGAATCATCACAAATGAATTTCAATAAAATTTTCATATATCTAACTGAAATCATTTTTATAATTGATTTTCTTCTCTTTATATCTTTAAAATAAGATTGTGCAATAAGTTTATGAAGGGTGACACATTCAATAAAGATAGTGCAAAAGAAAAAGAGAGGTAGCATCTGTTTGTTTATTTTATTTTTTTTAATTGCATACGTGCTTGCGTTCTTACAGAAGATGGACTAGAAAAGAAATAATTTGTTTTTTGTTTTTTGTTTTTTGTAAAAAGAAAAATACTACATGTGTACACTCCAAAACCAAATTAAAGAACAAAATAGTTTATTCTACTAAAAACAAAAATAATAATACATACGAAAGTTGTGGTAAATGACCATTTAATGGTTTTTGTGCAGGATTTGTATGTAAAGTTGTAAATGATTCACTTTGATCATTATCATCATCATCGTGCTAGATTTAAGAAAGAAAAAAAAACGAATATCTTATAAGAAAAAGTGAAAAATTATTGTTTTACTTGAGTAGCAAGTGATTCTCGAGACGGTCGAAATCCTTGTGCAATAGCATTAATAGTTGGTTTCTCTCCTTTCTTACTAGCTTCATGTAATTTTTGTTCAATAAGACGTTTTTTTTCAGTTACATTCATTGAATAAGGTCCAGCTGTTGATGGAGATGGTACTGCATTTTCACTTTCACTTTACAAGAAAAACAATAATAACTTTTAGTATATTGACTTTTATTTCTTCTTGTCCTTACCTATCTGAATTCGATTTGTTTGTTGTTGTTGATATTGGTTTAACTATTTGTTGACGAGGACGAGCAGATATAGTTGTTGTTTGATTTGTAGTTGTTGTTGGTCTCATACTTACTGCAACTAATGAACTAATACCATTTTGTGTTTTAGATGGTGGAACATGTTTTCTTGGTGGTGGTTGAATATCAGATGTAATTCCTGGTCGTGTTGGTTGTGTATCATCATCACTTTCATTTGCATTTGATATTGTAATATCATCATCTGATTCATTTTTTATTGTTGGACGACTATGATCATATTTTGGTTTTGATTGAATTGTTGTTGTTACAGCACCACGTTGATCAGTTAAATTTTTTTTTATATTATCATATTTTGATCGTTGATGTTCGTCTTCAAATGTAACTAATTTACTACCAGTTGAACGTATAGATGTAATACTACGTCGTACATCAGATCGTTCATTAATATTTTTATCTAATATTCGAGTTAGATTAGCACGAATACGTTCAAAATTAGGTAAATCCTATAGAATTTTTTTATTATTATAATTATTAATTATTAATTAACTTACATTTTGAATATTACGTCGTGTTTGTAAAACACTTTCCATTTTAGTTCGAAAATCAAGATCCGTAAGACGAGTATCAGTCTTAAAATAAAATAGAAATATATAACTTTAGTTTGAATTTACTTTTACTTACATCAGAAATTCCTAAATTTTCATAATCTTCAAGTTCTTCAACAAATTGTCTTCGTGCTTCATCACGATATTTTGTTAAAACTTTTGGATTATCTTTTAATCGTTCAACAAGACTTGGACAATATTCAGGTAAATATATATCTGTTGTTGGTATTGGTCGAGATGGTCGAGTTGGAAATGGTGGTTCACCAGGACGTTCTATTTGTGTTGATGGTCGTTGATTTGGAAATTGACCTAATTGATCATTAGCTTTTTGAAGTTCTTCTTCTAATTTTTCACGACGTAATTTTTCTTCATTATATCGCTACATAAAAGATAGAAACAAAAAAGTTTAAAAATGAAGTATTTTCGACTTTGTTTTCTCAACGATAATAACTACAACAAATCGAAGAAAAGACTTGATTAGTTGAAATAATTTCCTATCAGAAGAGATACTTGTCAAATTTCCTTGAACAGATTTGGAAGAATGGTTTTTCAAAAACCAAGATCTTCAAAATTAGATTTCTGGATTCTAACAAAAATGTTTTGAAAATAAGTTCATCTGATAGAGAAATCATTTTGATGTCCACAGACTCTTCACGACCTATCTTCAGCGAAGGACAATAATTGTGAGATAGGCTTAAAAGGCTATTTTCTGTTGTTTTTATGAAAGTGTATATGAATTTACGGTGTTGTATATTTTGAGGTCTTTTGTAGAATGAATGTAATGAGCTGAAGATAGATCATTAGGAGCTCGGGGACATCTTGTTTGAAAGAATTCAGAAAAATAGCTTTGAAAGTCTTGGTTTTTCAGAGACTTTTCTCCGAAAATCTGTTCATATGATTTTGACAAATACTTCTTGTGATAAGAAATTGTTTCAGCTACTCAAATATTTTCTCTGATTTGTTTTAGCTATTGCTACTTCAGGAAAAAAGTCAAAAATACTGTGTTTCTAGACTTTTTGCCTTCACACTTTGTATAGTAGTTGCAAAAAGGTTCCACTATCAGGTAAAAAGTATCTAACTCTAATCGCCAGGATTAATCAGCCTTCATCCGAAAAAGCTAGAAGATCAACATAGATTTTTTTTCTTCAGCTGAAGATATTTCAACATAGAAAACAAATCTCATTCTTAATTTATGAAGTATTCTTTGAGTAATTTCCACATGAGAGTTGATGGGAATCATCGAAAAGTGATCCATATCTCCGACTAATTTTAATCATTTGTCTCAAAAATTTCATGATCGTAGTCATCAATGGAGAAGAAATGCATGCTGAGACCATCCCAGACAATAGAAGCTTTCGTGTCCCTCAAGATTACTGTGGATTGGAGTACCCTATCTGTGATACAAAATAGACACGTGAATCTTTGTTTGTTAATAAGAAAAAATGAGGTTAATGTATTTAAATGATGGAAAATCAAATAGTATCCAAAAAGCTATCTTTGAGCCCGCAGAGAAGAAATCAGTGTTTTCATCGTAAATCATTTGCATTAAAGTTTATTGACTTCAGATTGCTGATTGCAATCAGAGTTTATTGTGCTCTATTTGTAGTCAAAATATCAGGCGGAAGGATTGAAGTTTATGGATTTTTTATACAATAGCAGAACTTTTTGCAACTACTGCATATATATACATATTAATGGCTCCCATTTAAATGCTAAGTAATTTTAAATAAAAGCTAAGTAAAAAATTCGATGTTTACTAAGTAATTTATTGAAAATAATTCTAAGTAAAAAAAAGTTTTTTGCTAAGTTTTTTATTTAAACTCTAAGTAAATACGTTTGATTTTCTAAGTGAAATATTAAAAATTGATAGATAAATAAACAATTTTTGCTAAGTAAAGAAACATAAATATCTAAGTAAAAAATTTAATTGTATAGTTATTGTATTAATAAAGCTTTAGTTGCTTTTCGTGGTCGTCCTCTTTTTCTTTTTTCACCCAATGGTATATCTTTCGCTGATGAAGGTGGTTTGCAAAATTTCAACCTAATCGCCATACCAATAACGTGTTTGCAAATAAATTCTTTGAAGAAACTTAGACAATTGCAAAGTCCGTTTTTTCATTGTGATGCATTGTCTGATAAAGTTACTTTCCATATTCCAACTTGAAGATCTTTAAATTGGTCGAAAGACGTCCATTTTTTCCTTTTGTATTTCTGTATTTAATTGTTTGTTATATTTTCTGCCTCACCGGCTGGTATATAGTAATCGGTGAAATCTTTTGTTTTAGATGATATTTGTAATACTGATTTTGAAGATTTTGCGAAATGATATGCAGCAGTCCATTTTTTAAGTGAAATTGTTGGTTCTGTTGAAAATAAAATCGGATCTATTTGATTCTGATTGCGAGACTTGGACCATTTATTAACAATATCATTTGCAATTGTGAAAAATCATTTTCTCTTTTGCTCCACTTCTTCATATATAAGGTTGATGCATTCCTAAAGATTTTTCTGATTCGCATAATTGTAATTCGTCGATGTTATCTAATATTTCATTTCTTATATCATGATCCCTAATAGTATTTAACTTTTTATTCATATTTCGACGCATATGTGCCCAACACATCATAGTTTTATCATTGTTAAATATTTGTGCAAATACATTCCGTATAGCACCGGATCCATCAACTATCAGAACTTCAGGTTTAAATGTACATTCTGTTATCTTCTCAACACCATCTAAAATACTTTTAAAGATAAATTCGAAGTCTTGTTGTTTTTCATCACTACAAACTGCCAAACCAAATGAATGCAACTTCCTATCGTATTCAGTTGTTCCCACTATTAGCACTGGAAAATCATGCCAATTCAATTTATAGGTGGCACCAGCATGTAATCGTGTTGAGGTTGAAGCAATTTTCAATAACCTTTTTGTTGATATAAAAATCTAAATTTATCACAATCATCTATTACGTCTTGTTCATCATTTATATCGTCTTCATAATGAACGTTATATGAAAGAATGAATGGCTCATCTTCAGATTGTGGTACCGTAGATCTTTCTGCACACATAGATTCTAATTGTCCCAGGCTTAAAGTTGAACGACAAAATTTCTTTTTACGCAATTGTACTAAATAATTGTTTAGCTGGTTATATGTAATCTTAAAATTTCGTTTTTGTAACACTTCACATATTTTTTTCGGTTTTAATCTCAAATCAAATAATTCTTCAATAGTTTGTTTTGCTTCTCCAGGAAAAGCTTTGCGTCCATCCGTATAGGTATGGTCATGCTCATTAATTGTACGAAATAATACCACTTGGATCACTATCATTTGGATAATACAGATATATTGCTGCATCACATTGCTTGCCACGAAATTTTACTTGATTACATCGATAATGAACTTTAATTCCATCATGACCTTTGTTACAATAGTATCGACTCCATTGTTTTTCTTTTTTGATTGCCATTTGAGTTTGTGCATCATCTGAAAAACTTCGGTCTTTCATCCAGTGAAGTTTACGTCTAACTTTTTTCTTTTCTTGAAAATCCTGATGGTCGATCTCCATTTCGTCGTTCGATTCTGATGAGCTTTCATATCGTTGTGTCATCACAAAATTTTTCATGGTTTATAATTTCAAAGTAGTCTTCCAATGGCATATATATATATCTATATGTGTATAAACAAGTAGGAAGCAAGAACTCATTAGAAAGTGCTAGATAGGAAAGAGCTCTCGAAAAAAAATACAGATCATAAAGAAATAGGGAGAGAAAGAAAAATGATTGTACTAGAACATCCTCGAAAACGTGCACGCATGCACACATTACATCAAAACGAAAGAAAATATAGGTGGAACATACATATGTTACGGTGCTATTTCAATACTGACAAAAGGAAAGAAAAAGAGAAAATACGTACGCCATACCACGATAAAAATATTCATCTTATCTTAGATAATCGTACTTGGTCATTATTAGAAATTACTTAGAAGTAATAATTTTTACTTAGCGATTTTGTTTTATAACTATAATTTCAATTTATTAACTTAAGGCCTTCTCCCCCTCAAAAATCGATCTCAGCCCAGGAAAGTTCAAATGAGCTGAAACTTGGAGCATATGTTGGGGCTGAAGTGAGGAGGCTGTGGTAAAATTTTCAGCTCGATACCCTAATGTTTGACAGAGATATGAACCAAACAAGGGTCAAAAATAGCTCATTTGGCAATCCATTTTTCTTTGTCCAGGCTCCTTCAATATATTTAATTTTTTTTTTGTTTGAAAGAGCATCTCAGGATGCAGTGCAGTACAGAGTCCTTTTTTTAAAATTCTTACTTTCTTAGCGGAAAAAGGGGATCACAAGTTCAATGATTCAAAAAACGTGCCAAAAATGAGTGTCTAGCTACATAAATGTCTGTATATATAATAAAAAACAAGCGTAATTTAAAAAAAGGACTCTGTACTGCACTGCATCTTGACGTGCTCTTTCAAACAAAAAAAAATTTAAATATATTGAATGAGCCTGGGCAGAGAAAAATGGATTGCGCGGTTCGGAAAGCCTGAACTGAGAGAAAACGAAAAACATTTTTCGTTTTTTTCGAAATAAGCATATTTTTCAAGAAGACGTTAATGGAAATCATCAAAAATCTTGTCTGAAACGGGAGTGTCGGCTTAAAAATCATGTTGTTTCCGAAAGATCTGAAGACGGATTATCTTTTCATGCAATTATCTCACTTTCGAAATTTTTGATGAAAACGGACATTTTTTGAGGGGGGAAGGCCTTAACAAAAAAAAATTTACTTGGATATCAATTATCAAACTTAGCAAATATTTTTATTACTGAGAAAGTATAAATCAATTGAGCGTTCAATATTTTTACTTAGCAGTCAATTTATTTACTGAGCAGATACGAATTTTACTTAGCAAAAATCAACTTAGCATTTAAATATTTTTACTTAGCAAATAAATTGTAGCCGATATTAATAAGGATTATAATTTTTCTTTTTAATATTTAACTTACATTTTGAAAATTAATTAATTCTTTTGTTAAACGACCTGTATCACCTGGTGCTTTTTGAAGTAATTGAAGATTTTCTTTTAGATTTGTTATTTCTTTAATAAGCTTTAAAAACGACAAAAATCAATATTAATATATATAATAATAAGAATGATTACATTTTCATTTTCACGTTCATAACGTCGTTTAAATTTTACTTCTTGTTTTAAATTATTTTCTGCTTGTTGAAGTGATTGTTTCTATTTAGATTAAAATGAACAAAACAAAAAAAAACAACAAAATTCAAAAAATATAATTTATATAACTTACAAATTGTTCAATATCAGCACGTAAATTATTATTTTCTTTTAGTAATTCTGAAAAACCAGTTTCGTTTCGATGAGGTGAAGATGATTGTGTATAAGGATTCTAAAAGTTTAATAAAACATAAAACTCTTAAAACGAAAAAGTTTTATTATTACTGTTCTCATTTGCGAGAGTCTGTCATCTAATATTGTCATTTTTGTTGTTAATGTTTGAATTTCTTCCTATATAAAATAGTATTACGCAGTTATTATAATAGAAAAAAACAGCAAAATTTTACTTTAAGTTGACGAATATTTGTATCGCGATCACGAATTTTTTCTTCATCAACTGCCTGAAACAATAAATAGAAGTTTCTAAATAACATCCTAGGTTCAAGAAAACTACATCGTAAATGATATAAAATAGTAAAAATACTAAGGGAATAAATGGCTATTTACTGGTGAAGAAAAATGTCCGTAAAACAGTCTGATCGGTTACAGTGAAATAACACGAAACTTAAACGGACACTCCTACCGTTCCGGATATTAAAATCCAAATTTTTTTCAATTTTTGACTTTTCATCGCTAATATAACTTCAAAATGCGCTCTGTCAAATATCATATAAATAAGGGCTCTTCGTTGTTAATAAGTACTTTTATTAAGCACAATTCTTCTAATGATAATTTCTAAAGATGCTGGAAGCATAGATCATGAGTCTCTCGCACCGCTGAACACGGCCAATTTTCGATCACTTTAGTTGGAGAAAAAAAAAGTTCTGATGCATACAAGAAAATTTGTTTTTCGTTTTTCTCGTAATCAATTTTTACACAAAAAAAGTGCAAAATCACCGCTTTTCTCTCATATAATACGTTCGATCGAGATAAAACTCCTTGTACATGTATTGGACCCTGTTTGGAGTGCCTACATGCTCCGTATTTTGATCTTTTTATTCGAATAAAAGGGCATAAAAAGAAACCAAAAACAGCAGGCATTCCAAACAGTGTCTAGTATCTGTAAAAAGAAACCTCCTGTTCAATCGGACATATTGCCTTTGTGAGCCAGATATTTCCTAGAAGAAAGTATTTGAGGATTCCGACGCAACTTTTGCTTTACTCGTCGAGATCTATCCCGAAAGGGGGATCCATTTAATGGCATTTTTAAAGATAGAAATAATCGTCCTGAAGCAGTGAATTCTATCCGAAAATCTCAATATGGATTTGATCTCATCACATAAATACTATATATGATAGTATCGATTGTAATAACCAATAGAACGTCTATCTAGACTATGTTATTGATATACAATAGTCTGTTTTTGAATATAATTGATACGAGAAGTGAAAGTATTTTTCAAATTACAGTCTTCATTTTAATTTCGAACATACTTTTTGAACTTTAATCATTTGTAATTCAGTGTCTTTTTTATTTAATTCATCTTTAAGACATTGAATTTCTTTTTCAACATCAATATCATGTTCACGTCGTTTACTTGGATCATAATCTGGATGACGACGTTTTATATGTGCTTGTAAATAAGCAATACTTAAAAATGCATGTGTACAAACTGGACACTAGAAAAAATTTTAAAAAAAATTGATTTAATATTTATCAAAAATGGAATGATTTATTTAATTATTTTATTTTTCTTACGGTATGATAATTTGAATTTTGTGCCATTAACATTCTTTGTTGTGTTTCGAGCATTTTTCGTCGTTTTTTCAATTCTTTTTTTGTTTCATTTAATTCATTTTTTAATTTTTCAATTTGTTGACGAGCATCTTCATGATCCTATTTTATTTTATAATAAAATTTCTCACCAAGGAAAAAAATGGAAATTAAAATACATACATGAAAACCTTTACTTTTTAATTGTTCATAATCAGTTAATTGAGTTGTGATTTCATCTTGGCAAACCTAAAAGAATAGAAAAAAAATAGTCTCACGTATAGAATTGAAATAATTCAAAGACGAACCAAAAGATATTCAATTGTTAATTGAGCCATTTTATAAAGTTTAACAAAATTTGGATCCATAGCTCGTGAATCCTTAGTTTTGTTTTTGAAAAAATAAAAATTTTTATTTGAATTATTTAATAAAAACTTACAACTTCAGCATCAATATTACATAATGTTATATTTTCAAGGTTATCTTGTAATGCTTGAAAATCCATATCACGTGCAATACGATCAACATCAACTGCAGCTATATTAAAGGAATGAATTTTGATCTTTTTTTTTTTTGATTTTTTTAATTTTAATTGTCATACCAATTCGACGCCAATCAATTTTTTCACTTCGTTTAAGAAATATTCCTTGACGATTTACTTGTTGTTGCGATGGACTTAAATAAAGATAATTCATATCGGAACCTAATGGTGGTCTTTGAGGGGTTCCAGTTGTTGTATAATAATGATTCTGCATTGTTAATAATTAATCTTAAAAGAAGGTAGACTAAGCGCCATATTTTCTTTTACCATTGTGTTCATCGTTCCCATAGATACGATTCCAATGATATCAAAATCAAATTTTATAAAAAAAATGACTGAAATTTATAAATAAAGATTGTTAAATGTGTTAGATGAATTTAAACTTCAATGTTCAACATGTTTCGAATATTAGAACAGATTAGATGTCGCTCATTTACTAATGATTGCTCAGCTATTATAGACTCATACAGATAAGACAAGACAATTATCTATGAGACATTGTCAAAATGAGTGAAGAAATTACGTGTAATCTACTTTCTTTACTATGAATATAAAAACAGCAGAATTTCTTATTACATCGTGACTTTTTTTAAAGACAATGATGTTCCTGCTATCAGTTCGTTTATATTTCTTTATTATTTTTAATCTGTTTGTAAGCTATTTTAAACTATTATTTCTAATATAAAATAAATAATTATTTCGATCGTAGTTTTTTGTAAAATGTAACCAATTAAGTGTCGATTCATTTGACTCAATCATTAATCCTGATATTATTATTAAAAATTGTACAATCGGAGAATTATGTAGTGGTACTATTAATTCAACTTCTATTCATTATTATTCTGTTCAATATTCTTTTAATCCTATAACGGTAAAGATATGGCAATTGACATATCTTTTCATACTACTACAAAAGTAGATCAATGTTACACTTTTTTTTAATATTTATATATTAGGCTGTTCGTCTAACAACAAATATGAAATATAATGTTACACAAAATGCTCCAATTTTAGTTGTTGTTCGACAAATTCGTGGTGTTGTTTCATGGACACTTCCATATGTATTTTCTAATGGGTAAAAATGGTTCATTCGAATATGAAATTCTTCAGTTTTCTTGTTTTGTTATTAGGATGATTTATTCAAGTGTTACACGTACACTTTGTGTACACAATGAAGTAAATCGTACTCGACCACATACAAGTACTGTTTTTATTGAAATTTCAACATCAAATGTAGATTTAATTGATTACTCTGTTCAACTTGATAATACAACTGAATATTCACTTGAGTAAAACAAATGAATTATTTGTTTTTTTTCTTACTTTTGTAATTTTCTTTTGAAAATACAGAACAGATGTTAAACAAAGCTTTACTATTTCGCCAGCTACACCTGTTTATTATAAATTTGTATTTCCATCTCATATTAATAATATTTTTATTGAAGTTCAATCTCAAGATGATTTATGTGCTGTTGTGTCTGTTCAATCATTTGATTGTCCAGTTTATGATGTTGGCGAAATTGGTTTTAGACAAGGACATTATCAAACAATGTCAAAAAGTGCTTCATTTAATGTTTATGTAATATATAATAAGAGATTTTAGAATTGTTTTTTTTTCAATTGTTTTTTTTTCTTTAATAGTCTAGCGAATTTACGAAACGAAATGAATTTCTTCTTGTTTTTCTTGTTAAACCAACGGATGCCGATTGCTTAGATTATAAAGAAACAGCAATAATTCAACCAGGTTAGTATTGTTTTTTGTTTTAGATGTATTCTGATTGAATTGATTTATTTGTGTAGCGGGTGTTGTTGATGTTGAACGAAGAAAAAATATAACAGTTATATTAAGTTCACCAAGTTATTGTATGTATATATTTTATAAATTTCATAAAATTTAGTTTTATTTTTATCGGATAGCTAAATATCTTTATGTAACAATATTTCTGACAGTTGGAATATATTCTTTAATCTATGTTTTTGCTTTTCTTATTATGTGTAGACAGCCAGATACTTAGTGAGTTTTTCCTTTTGCATGAAAAAGATTTGAAATAATTGAAGATTAATTTTTGTTTTAGTGATCGTTTGGCTCCAGATCAATTGTGTATGTATGAATGATTGAACTTTTGTTTTTATTTTTTTATTTTTTTTTGTTTATTGAAATTTTTTGATTATAGCATTGTTAGAAGCACGAACAGAACGAGAACTTGCGGGTATGTATAGATTGATGAGAAATAAAATTTTTATAGTTGATTTGAAATAGAACATCAAAATAATCGACAATCTCTTGAAACATCTGAAGGTGAAGAAAATGTAATAGCATCAAGGATGAATGATTATGATCGTGAAGAATCTGCTGTTGAAGTTATTGGAACATCAGGTGTAAGTTTAAATCTAAGACATTTGTTTCTATTGATTTAGTTGTTTGTGAAAATTGATGCTATCTACAATTCTAACTTCAAATATCAAATAAACAAAGATCTGGAATCATATTAAACTATTTAGATAATTTTATTTTGTTCAACAAATGATTGAAAGTGTAAATTCAAAGTTGAGAAGATGAAAACATTTTCATTCAAAATTAAGCTCATGAGAGAACATGTCGAATTTTTGAATACTGTTCGACTTCATATTATGACTACGAGTAGTTTCTCTGTACGACTAAAAATAACCTAAAATAATTCGTATCGATGACCTACTGATGATGAATTATGGGTGTTATAGTGAAATTTTTATTGAGAACAAACTACATCTGAAGAATCCAACACAATGAATTTTAACCTAAAATTTCGTCTTCAGATCGATTCGATAACTCAAATTTCAATGAAAATAAGCATATACTTTTCGTAATATTCAATTTTTGAAGTAGACTGTATTATTACGTCATTCTATGATATGCGCCTGTTTTGTTGAATATTGAATAGCTCGAGAAAGATATGTTCATTTTCATTGAAAATTTTAGTTATCGAATCTCTTGAAAGGCAAAATTTCAAATCAAAACTTGTTTATTTGTTTTTTTTGGCTTTTTCAGAAATACTTTGCTTCCAATAAAAATTTCAGTAAAATGATCATAATTCTTTACCAATAGACTATGGACACAAAATCCTTTTAAATTTCGTTTAGCGTTACCGCCGGAAACTATTTGTAGCTCTAATATGAACTCGAACGATATTCTAGCATATCCATATTTTAGACTATTTCATTTCTAATACCAGACGTTTTAATTGAAAGCTTTCATTAGACGACAATAAATGTTTAATACAGAAAGAAGATTTTTTTTTGCGAAATAATCTTCTTATAAATTATTATTTTTGAACAAGAGGAAGTCAAAGTAAAAAAAACATCTGTAAATAATTATAATAAAGATTTACTGATAATTAAATATTAAAATTGAAGTATTGATGCTAAGTTGATCATTAAAATCACCGTTAACATATTCGACATGAAAAAAAAAACATGAAGATAATTTAACAATGAACGATCTCTTCTTTTTATATTTACAAAAATCAGTTATTGCATAATATAACGGATGAAACATAATTGAAAAAAAAAACTATTCTCTATTCTTCTTTTAGACTGGTTTTGTAACTGTTAATGATTTATGTACAAAAGATTATGAATATTTAAAACAAAAATTTCGTATATATCCTCAAACAATGATAACAATTGCTATATTTTATTCTTTACCTGTTATTCAACTTGTTTTACAATATCAAATAAATATTGATTCAATTGGAAATGAAGATATATGTTATTTTAATTTTTTATGTGCACGACAATTTGCTATGTTAGCAGCATTTAATAATGTTTTTTCTAATATTGGTTATTGTGCACTTGGTTTACTTTTTTTTATTATTGTTTATCGAAGGTAAAAGAATATTTATTTCTATATTTATTATTTATATTAATATAGAGATAAAGCTTATGCTCGATTTCTTACGAGATATCCAGCAATAGGCAAAGTAAAATTAAATTTTTTAGATGATAAAATTTCTTTTGAATTGATTTCATTTACTTAGGAATATGGTATACCACAACATTTTGGTCTTTTTTATGCCATGGCTATTGGTTTATTTATGGAAGGTATTATGAGTGCATGGTAAATAAAAGTTCAAATGATTTTTAAAAGTAAACGATCTTCTTTTAGTTATCATGTATGTCCATCGAGACAAAATTTTCAATTTGATACAAGTTTTATGTTTATAATGGCAGTTTTAAATATAATTAAAATTTATCAGACAAGACATCCAGATATCAATCCACATTCAGCTGGTGTTTTTTCATTTTTAGCTGTTATTATTTTTATAACTGTTATTGGAGTGGTATGTTTAAAACTTATATTTATTTCCTTTTTTTTTTTGTTTTTTTTTGAATAGTTGAGATTTTGTTTGTTCCTTTGTAGTATTATGATAAGCAATGGTTTTGGATATTTTATGCTATGGTTCATATGGTTGTTTGTTTAACATTTACAGCAAAAATTTATTATATGGGAAGATTAAAAATTTCGCTTCGTGTACATGTAAGTTTAGACGAATATTGAATTCATTAATCTATATCTGTGTTTGATGGGAGAATTTTTCGAATTTCATATAGTTTAATTAAGATTTGATCTCAATGATATCAAGAAAAACAGAAAAGAATTCTGAATAATAATAATAATAACTCAAGAGTGTATAGATTTCGGAAATAAGTCAAATAGTTCTATTAATCTTGTGGAAATTTTAATTAAAACAATAGTAGTTTTCATCGAGATATTTTATTTTAAAAAATCATCGAACATAAGGGTACTTCCCTTTTTTTTAGCTATTTCTGGTTCTCAAAGAGGGTACAATATAGATCTGCATGAAGTTTTTACTATTGATAGAGCGCTCAAAATAAACAAGGTTTTCGCAGGTTTTTTTTTCGAGTAGATCCTAGTTTCCCATCGGACCATATGGAGTCTGCTTACGATCCCCGTCTAACTTAGTTCCATCGGGCTGACATTTTGAGCATAGATACACTTGGAAATATTCTCCAGATGTGAAGTTGATCGTTTCTGATTTTGATCTTCCTATGTAGATTCATAAAGCTTTGAATGCTCGCATTCCGCTTTTGGACCCGAATTTTTACGTATTTCTTTCATCAAAAAAATCAGATTTTTGAATAAGCGTAAAATCATCTCTGAAATATATTCTCAAGTATCTTCAACAAAATTTTCAGTCTGATCGGACAAAATTAGACGGAAATCGTAAGCAGACTCGATGTAGTCCCATGGAAAACCAGGATTTTTCAGAAAAAACTGTGAAAAGTAAAAATTTTATGCCAATCCATTGTACTCTCTTCGAGAATCAAAAATGGACAAAAAAAAAGAGAAGGGTACTCTTCATGAGATCTAAAATATCTATTCAAAATATAAGAAAAATGTTCAGAATTTTTCATAAGAACATCATGGCTTCTTGACACCAAAATATAGCGCATCTCGATAATTTTGAAACTTTACTGAATTATCTGGACAAAGTATTAGTCAAGTTGGTGAGTTTTTGCTGTAGATTTTAATCAAAAGTTTTCGAAAAAATGGCTCAACTGACAATGGTGAAGACATTTCTCTGTCGATCTACGCAAAGTCAACTCTTCTAGTTTATTCTACTTAGAAGTTATTAACGTTTTACTGGAAGCCTTGAAATCGGTCAACTAACTACGAGTTACTCTGAATTTGATGGATTCATCTACGCTGAGTCCAATGATAATATTTGATTTTCGTGTTGAAACGATCTTAAAAATATTTCATTTAATGTCCAAGTTTTGTATAGACTGAATTACAAAAATCATGATCTAGCAATGCAACATCATATTGAGATTAAAAACAAATACTACTATTGAACTCAACGTAGACGAATACATTGACTTGAACACAGTTTAGAGTGAACAGTAGTCAGCTAGTGGATTTCAAAGCTTTCAATAAAACGCTTATAACTTCTGAATGGAATAAGTTAGAAGGGTTGACTTTGCACAGATCGACAGAGAAACGTCTTCAGGACTTTTCGTTGAGAAACTTGTTTTTTTGAAAACTTCTGATCAAAATCTACAGAAGAAGCTCACTAGCTTGTCGAATACATAGTCTAGATAATTCAGTAAGATTTCACTTCTCCTACATTTCTCTTTCGAATGATGTTTCTATCGAAATTTATTCGAAAAACGATAGAGTACACTCTATTTTGAAATCGAGAATAGTAATCAATTCTTTCGTTGTATAACTTGTAAATTTTCAGAAAAGAAAAAGATTTTTGTAAAATATTATTTTAATTATTTGAATAATTCACTAATTTGAGTGTTTGTTTTGTTTTTTCATATTCTTAGGCTCATTTGTATCGACTTGTAAAAGAAAATGGATTTTTTTCTCGACCACGTTATTTAAATCGTATGATAATATTAGTTGCAGCTAATTGTGTTAATGTTGCATTTGCCTTATATGGTGCTATTGTTCAACCTGAGTCATTTCCGAATCATCTTCTATTTGTTTTTCTTGGTAATTTAGCTCTTTATTTAATATATTATATTATAATGAAAGTTATTCATCGAGAACGTTTTACACGTTTTTCTATATTATTTCTCACATTGTCAGTATGTTTTTGGGCTTCATCAGCAGTTTTCTTTTATAATGAAGTTAAGAGTTATGAAGTTCAACCAGCTATATCAAGAACATATAATCAACGATGTATTGTACTTAATACATATGATGCACATGATGTATGGCATTTATTATCTTCATTTGGTCTTTTCTTTTCATTTCTTTCTATATTAACAATTGATGATGGTGTACGAAAGAAACAACGAAAAGAATTGGCAGCTTTTTAATACAAAAAAAAAAAGAAAAAGCATTTATATTCCTTTTTTTATTTTTACTAATGTCTTTTTATTTTTATCTTAAAATTAAAAACAAAATTAATTATTTTATTTGTAATAAGACGAAATAAGAAAAGATACTTGTTTATTGTTTTTGTTTTTTTATTCTGTATAATCACCAACAAAAAGTGTTGAAAGTGCTTGTTCAATTGATAACATTCCTTGTTCATCAATATCCATATCTCGTAACATTTCATCAATTTCTTCTTCATTTAATTTTTCTCCATGTGTACTTAAAAAATATTTTAATTCTTTTGCTGATATAAAACCATTATGTTCATAATCAAAACAACGTAAACTATCATAAATATCTTTTTCAGAACGTTTTTTTAAATCGATACATAAATCTTGAATAGTTTGTAAATCAAATAATTGATGAGGATATATTGTACCTAATTTTGTATTAATTATTTTTTTTAATTCATTATTTGTTGGACTATAACCAGCTGCACGAATAACTATTTCAACATCTTTAAGATTTAATGCACGATTACGATTTCGTTTAGTTAAGATTTCATAAGCTTGTTTTAAACGATCGTCAGTTGTTATGGATGTACCGTTACTGTAGGAGCTCATTGTATGTATTTGTACTAAAGACAACGTCGAAAAAAAAAGAAAAAAAAATCAATGAAGCAGTATACAGTCAGAAGGATTAGCTTTCTTTCTCTCATGATAATGATCAAATAATCGTTTGTCGTTCAGAAGAAGAGAAATAGAAGAAAATGAACAACGAACGTGTATGATCAATGAGACATTCGGCTTACCGTTTCTTCGTCAATTAAACAAGTATACAGGTGACCTCGTATAGCTATTTCGTTTTCTTTTTCCTTCGTTCTCTCTTTCTCCTTCTTTTTTCTATCAAATAATGTCCAACAATAAAAACACATACAATTGTCTTTATCATTCAATTTCTTATTCGTTTGCACAAAAGATTAGACAAGTATACAGTGATCATATACATCTGGAATTTGTTCTTTTTTTTTTTCTCTCTATAGTACATTTAGATAAAATGAAATATTTCATTGAAATATTTCTTTATATGATTGTTTTATTTAATAAATCTACACAAAATGATGAAAATATTTTATTAATCAATGATCCAACAAATATTTACTATACACCTTATACAATTTTAATATCAGATAATCGAGTAAAACGTGAGAAATCTTCTTGGTTTTATCCAACAGTAAATCATGCAACTATTATTCATGATCAATGTGATCAACATATTTATAGTAAATTATATAGTTGTTCGCATTCAACAGATTGCACGTAAGATGAATTATAAAAATTTGAGATTGTCGTGACAAATCTCAAATTGTTACTAAATCTTGTGTTGCTGATTTATGATTTTTGATAAAAATAATCTATGACAAATAACAGAAAAATAGAATTTAATGATTTACTTGTATGCATAATTGAAAATCATTACCAAAAAAGCAAATATCAGAGATAAAAAAAATCCAGAAATGTTGTATAATAATATTGACACAGATTGTTAAAATTAATATCTATTTGAGATTTGTCACTGTTTGAAAAATTTTTCTTTGATCTTATCTTGATTTTTTTTTTTTTATAGAACATTAGCAACTTGTCTTGAATCTATTCATTGTCCATTAAATATTAAATCTTATGGGAGTTTAATACTTAATTTACTTCATTTACTTGGCATCAATAATTGTAATGATAATGATTTAAAATCTTCATGTCCTTATGAAAAACGACTTATTATTTTACATAATTTACTTACACATTGGACTGATAATAAATTGATACATAATATCGATTATCAAGAAGGAAATAGTGTAGAAATTGATAGTTATTGCCAGTAAAAGTTATCATAAATGTTTGACTATGATAAAAACTTGATTTATTTTTTAGTACAATACCAAATTTTATAATTGAAGTAAAAGAAGAAATAAAAGAACAATGTTTAATATATTCCAGACAAGTTGAAGCATTTCTTGAAAATTATTTATGTTCAAGTAAAAAAAGAGAGTTTTTCTTTTTATTTTATTTTTGATAATTTTATTTAAGTAGAAACACATGCTGAAATCTTACGAACAAGTACAACAACAAATGTATTAGAAGAACAATTACATTGGACAAAATTCGATGAAATAGCACGAAAAGTTTCTACAATATCGACAAAACTTCTTTATTTTGATGAAGATAATGATTTAAATTTTATTAATTTAAATAAAAATTTATTAAATACTACAGAACAAACTGTTTATGTTGTACGTATATATTTTTTTATTTCTATAATATATTTTCTATTATTATGTTTAAGAATGATCATCAATATTATAATGTTTCATATATTATTCCAAAATCTGAAGGAATTCCATTATATTTTGTTCCAGATAAAAATCAATTTACTCGTATAAATGCATTTTTTGATAGAAATCGATCAGCTATTGTAAGAAAATTCGATTCAAATTATTTGATCTTTATAAAAATTTGATTTTCATGATAGAGTATCAATTTAAAATTTGATTTTCCATTTTATGGACATGGAATTAATAAAATATTAGTTGGAACTGGAGGTATGTTTTGATTTTTAAGTTTTTATTATTTTTATAATAGCTATATATATATATATAATTTGTTTTCCAAGAAATCGATATAGATATATAAATTGCCTGTAAGTGTCGATCATAGATTTACATTATTTGTCTATTTAATCTGCTTTCCATTGTTAACAAATTTACTTTTGCTATAAAAAAAAACAAAAAAACTTTTTTCGAATTGTTTTTCTAATTCTTTGATTCAATCACAAACGTACAATCCTCATTATTTTTCTAGGTTTCATCTATACAGGTGATTTATTACATTCAGCATTAATTGGTAGTACACAGTAGTAAGTTTTTTTCTAATTTTATTTTTGATATTAAAAAAAAAAAAATTCTACTTTCTTTTTATATTCAAAGTATTGCACCATTTATGGCAAATCTTGATGTATCCACTGGTGGTAATCAATCGGAAGTAAAATATTTTGATAATAGTACACATTTTGTTTGTACATGGAACAATCTTTATTTACATGATCAACAAGATGCTGGTGCTTTTACATTTCAAACAATTTTACAAGATAATGGTTGAATTTTGATTTCATATGAAATATTTTCAGAATAACTTGCTTTTTTTTTCTTCGTTTAATTTAAATTAGGAAATATTTATTTTAATTATATACAAATTCCACAAGTGAAAGTATCGAATTTATATCATGCTCATCGTATTGGTCTTTCTGATGCATATATGTCTCAACATACAACAAATGAACATATTATTCGTGTTATAACACTCTATGATAAACTTAATTTAGATAAGGAAAAAATAAAAAATGGTGTTTCAGTTATTTTTTCTATGGATAATAGTAAGTTTTAATTTTTAATCAAATTATTCGTTTTTTTTTAAAGAGAGCGTTCATAATGGAATCAAGGAAGTGAAATACTGGTCAACATTTGATTTTCTTTTAATACATATTCAGAAGACCCTCATTTTAAACCACTACAAAGCTAAATCTTTAGTTCTTTTGGATGTTCTATAGAAAAATTAGCTTGTACCGATTTTCCAGCTATAGAGTTACCTACTATTAAGAAAATAGTCAGAAATTGTCCGATTAATGTCTCCTGAACATATACTTGTATTTAACAATTTTTTTTTTTAAAAGCAATACACCCAAAAGATAGAGCATGAACAGCTGAAAAAAAATAAGCTATTTAAAACATTGTATATCATCTATTTACTGGAATTAGATAGTCCTACATGAACGAAAATAGTCACAATTTACTAGTCTATACGTTCAATTTTTCGCAGTATCCTTTCTGCTATTTCTTGAAATTTCATCGATGTAAACGACTTTGGACATTTTTTAATATCTTTCATTTATGAAAATTTTCATCTGGAATAGAATTGTATAGATAGTTCCTTCTAATAAGCAAAAAGAATTTGATCCGCCCTATACTCCTGAGAGATATATGGGAGTTTCGAGAAAACTTTTTTTCGTATATTTGAATAATAATCTTTCAGGAAGATAGTAATTGGGATGTTGATCATAGCCATACGACCAAAGTTCATTACTAGTCGTAACTTAGTAGTAATAGAGCACGCTTCAAGTGAAGTATGCGAGGCTCTATGGGAAGTATACCACCTCAAGAAGTCAACCTTTATACCACTAAATTACAATTAATAATGAACCTTGGTCATATGATTATGATCAGCATCCTAATTACTATTCTTCTGAATGATCATTATTCAAAAGTACGAAAGAAAAATTTTCTCGAAATTCTAATATCTCCCTCAGGAGTATAGATAGATCAAATTTTTGTTTCCGTATTCGAAAGAACTATCTATACAATTCTATTCAAGTTGAAGTCCTAATTCATTCAAAACGAAAATTTTCATGAATGAAAGGAAAAGTCTTTTTACCATTTCATAGACTATTAAAAAAATATTCCAGAATATATGAAGAATTTAGTGTGATCCCTTTTGATTTCAAAAAATAGCAGCAGACATATTGCGAAAAACCAGATATTATAGACTGATAAATTGTGATCGTTTCCATTCGTATTGGACTTTCTAACTTCAGTAAATCGATGATATTCAATGTTTTTAAATGGCTCACTGTATTCCGTTGTTCATGCTCTACCTTTTAGTATATTGCATAAAAAACATCTGTTTTATTCAAATATAATTTAAGGGATATCTGTAGATAGAGTTCGTTAGATCTAAAGTTTCGAGTCTGGTCCGATTATGCCCGTTAATCCTTCAAGTACAATTTTCTAATCCGAATCTGGTTGAACTGTCAATGAGTAATCAAGAACTGTCGAAAAGAAGATTGTCTATATCCATGATGAACAAAGATTAACTATTAAAGACAATAAGAATTTAACTTCGGTAAAAACGAAGAAGATAAAATCAAATAATAATTGTAATTATTTTTCGAATGATACTAAAAATATCATTGACAATATTAAATCACTGTCTTCAACAAAAACAAAATTCGAAAAACTTTTTTTTTTATATGAACAAGATTCTTCTGTCGACCCAAAGTTTAATCTGAATCGAGTAGATGTCTAGTTTGAATTGAAATATAAAAATCAATTTATAAAAAAAATAGAACATCAGCTACTAATTACGCGTAGCCGGAGAAAAAATTCGACGCAATTATAATTATAAGTCAGTGTAATGGTACTCCTATACAAATAGCTAAAGATTTACTTTGACTAAATTACACTTATATTTCAAATATAAAGACATTTAAGTTTATAAATGTCAAAAAAAAAGAGCAACAGATGACAATATACTCTCTAAATATAACATTAGCTTCAAAACAGTTCCTACGCTGGAATAGATAGCCTTCAGAAATAATCTCTTTCGTTTAATATTGAGGCACATCCTAGCGCAGCAAGATATTACTGTACCGATGTGACTTATGTAATCCGTTCTGCCTTCAATCTCACCTTCGTAGTGAATTCTGTATTTGAATTCTAATGATATTCAAGCAAACTAAATTATTAGTTCTTTATATAATAAAATGCTAGTCTGGCTTTTTTTCAGTTATTTTCGAGTTGATATAACACTCTTAAACCCATATTTATATTGTAGCTCGAATTAGGCTGTTCATTTTTAAATGATGATCTTTTGAATGTACAGAAAAATTTTTTATAAATCAAATTTTGACAAGTTTTTTGTATGCGTGATCATCCGCAATGTTCCTATGAAGGCTTTCATAATATTTAATGAAATACTACCCGAAAAAAGTCATACAAATTGAGATGCACCAATTCCGACCAATTTCAATCTTGGAATTGGTCTGGTATTAGCTGAAATTTGCCTGGAACTAATCGAAATTGGCTTGGATTAGGGATATGAGTCAAGAAAAGACTTTTTTGACGAAAGATTCAAATTCAGAATTTCACCGTTATTCGGTTATTGAGTAACTGGTAAAGTAGCAGCCTATGCCACGATAAGTTCCTATCGTTAACCCAAGCTAATTTCGACCAGTTCCAACCAATTTCCAGTCTAGAATTGGAATTAGAAGTAAATTTGGTGCACCCTAATGCAGATGTGTAACAAAAGTACAAAAAAGAGTATGATTTACGTATCAATAAGGCTAAGGAGTATATTATGTGTTTGAATTTGATTTGACGTATTAGAGTTTTACATGATGTCTCAAAATTGACATATTTGCTCTTTTTTTATTATTAAAATACAATTTTTTTTGTTGATTTCGTTCAAGGTTCTCTTTTTATCACAATTTAACTGTATTTTATCTAATACTATGAGAATCAAAAACTGATTGTCCTACAGTAGACAATAAGTAAAAAAGAATGAAATTGACGTTTTTATGGCTTGAAGAGTATAAAATGTATTTTGATTTATGACCAATTAAATTAATCCTAATATTTTGTTTCAGCTTTTTGAATTCGTAAAGAAAATTTAGTTGCAAAAAAAAACTAATACTGTTCAACATCATGAGAACAAAAGTCATTTTTGCAAACAAAATAGAGAGCCTATATACACAAATCATTTCATTTGCAATTGCAGAGTTCGTACTCTCAATTGATAACAAAATTTTGGGAAACGGACAGTTGCTCGCAGGACAGTTGCTCGTCGGACAGTTGCGCGCGGACAGTTGCTCGCTAGGACACTTACTCGCTAGGACATTTGCTCACTAGGACACTTGCTCGTCTGGACACTTGCTCGAAAAGGACAGTTGCTCGCAGGACAATTGCTCGTCGGACACTTGCTTGCAAAACTAGTTCACTATATACATATGAATAAGACACAAAGATAATCTTTAAGGACGACAACCAACAATAAAAAGCACGAAAGAACCAAAAAAGTTCTACATAGAAAAACGTCGAACGTTTTCTAAATAATTCTTGACGATTGTATGTGTATTTTGAACCAGATCTTTCAGTTGTTTGTTCAAGAATTCTTTCTTTCGCTTTGATGGTCGCCGACCTAACATCAGGGTAAGAGTAAGAATATGCACTGTAATTTTCTCTTTACTCTTTCCTCAGCTACCCATTACCACTAGGTAGCTATACAAGAGGAGACAAAGCAAAATTTTCTGATCCCACAGCGCTTTACCATACTTCAAATCGTAAAGTTCGGCGAAGTACCGTAAAGTATTTAGGTTTTTATTTAGAATAAACTCATATCGAATGATTTCAAACCAGTACTTCTGTGACATACATCTATGGTAGACTTAAAAAGTTAAAAACATTTCGGAGATAACTTTAAAAAACCCTTGAAGTCGGTTGAAATATGGTGAAGTACGGCTGAAGTACAGAAATTTTTCTTTTTCCTTCTTGTAACTATATGATTCGCGAGCAAGTGTCCGGCGAGCAATTGTCCTGCGAGTAACTGTCCTTTTCGAGCAAGTATCCAGACGAGCAAATGTCCTAGTGAGCAAATGTCCTAGCGAGCAAGTGTCCTAGCGAGCAACTGTCCGCGCGCAACTGTCCGACAAGCAACTGTCCTGCGAGCAACTGTCCTAAACCCCAAAATTTTTCATCTCAAAATAACCTGTTACAAATAGATGTGTTCAATGAAGTCAGTGTGCACACTTTAGCACAGCTCAGATACCAGTGCAATTCTGACAGAAAATTTTTCATATTTGACATGACTACTCTGTATGCACAAAGACACATAAATGCTTCAGAACTTTGGTATATGGTTTCTAAAAAACCTAGATTTTCAGATATTTTCGCAGTTTCCCCGACTCAGAAGCACTGTTAGATAAAAATAGCAATAGATTCAAAATCAGCGAGAAAAACTGCGTTGAATTATATAGTTTGTTAGCTTTTCATAATAGAAATTTTTTGACAAATATTTAGGATAATAGTTCGTTCAAAGAATTTTCATGAAAAGAAAAATTTTATCAACAGTCATTCTTGTCTGATTACTAATAATAAATATTTCTATGAAAAAACAGCGATTTTAACAGAAACCAAATATTTGTTCACTGTATGTCACATAGAATAAAAATAAAAAATAATCGATTCAGTCAATCATATAGTTAAAACGAAAAATATATATATATTTTTTTTTCTTTAGCATGCAATACTTTTACTGATTGTAAATCATGTTTGGCAAATCGTGGTAAACGATATAATTGTTCATGGTGCGATGATATTCAAAAATGTTCTGATGGTTATGATCGTTCACGTTATCAATGGATACGAGCTCAATGTCATCAGTTTGCTTCTGAAAACACATGTTCAAATAGTATCGAAGATACATTTTATACTAATCGATTTCTATCATCATCATCATCTATTACTCATTTAAATAAAATTCAATCATATACATCATCTAGACAACATGTAGGATTATATACATTTCGTACAATTGTTATTACATTATTAATAACTGTTTTGATTCTTTCTTTAATTGCTTTTCTTATTACTTTTATTTATGCTTATCGTCATCCAACATCACCACCTGGTATGTGGTTACTTGAACATCGTCCATCGAATTATATTGCTCGTTTTAAACGTTTTTCGGGGTACAATTAATGATCTGTCTTAAATACGAAGAAAGTTATCATTTAACAATCCATGATTGGTATTTTTTCTTTATTGGACATACATATACGGTTACACTGTTGTTTTGGTTGTTTACTACTACGATTTTTTGTTTCTTGTTTTTCTGTGCTTATTAAATGATATAATTATAAATGACAAATAAACTGAATGAAAATTATGTCTTCATAATCAAATGTGACGGATTAAATAATAGAGAAAACAAGAGAGAAAAAAGTATAGATTGTAATGATATTTTTGATAGTTAAAAATAAATAATCGATTATGCGGATGTTTAAGAATATATGATATCAACTTATGATTTATTATTATACATTGTATGAATCCTAATAAAAATTTATTCTATTTTGAAAACAGAATTGACATTAATATAATGAAGACATGTTTTTTTTTATACCTATGAAACGATAATAAATATCATTCAAAACATATTCATGATTAAATCCAATATGTTTTATTTTCGATAATGCCCATGAGGAAACAATCATTAGTAAATATTACAAAAATTATTCTAATACGTATATAGAGATATAATTGTTGGATTATTAAAACCTTAGCAAAATCAAAAGATTTCACTAAGCTTTTGTTTTTATTATGATCAATACATTCATTATCTTTGTATGCAATCTAGTCAGTTAATATTTACGATATGCATTCATTGATAGGTTTCTTTTTCTTTCTATATGTTGTTAAACGAGTATGTATGCAAAAATTTTTATTCGTTCTTATCGAACATAAACCATCTCATAGACTACTAATCGCAAACAAAACGAATCGATCAAATTAAAATGACACGTAACAAATCATCTACCAAATATTATGCATTGAAAACAAAACTAAATAATAACAGAATTCTACTGATTTGTGAAATATATATATATAGAGTGAATCAATTTTGAAATATCAGAATTCATAATTTTTATGTAGAAGTCATCGGTGCATGTTCATGTTACTGAATGACTCTACCTCGATATGCAACTATCTACGCATCATTGTCAAACGTTTCTTTACCTACCGTACTGAAACGTACGAAAGTATTATCAAAAG
>CAJNOL010000340.1:0-79275 GCA_905250125.1 Rotaria sordida | reverse complement strand
ATTCAACGATTTTATGATCCAGATCAAGGTCGAGTTTTACTTGATGGAAAAGATATTAAAACATTAAATGTTGCTTGGCTTCGTTCACATATTGGAATAGTTAGTCAAGAACCTGTTCTTTTTACTGGATCAATTGAAGACAATATTCGTTTTGGAAAACAAGATGCAACTGATGAAGAAGTTCAAGCTGCTGCTAAAATGGCTAATGCACATGATTTTATTATGATACTTCCAGAAGTATCTTTCTTTCTTTCTTTTTTCATTATTATTTTTTCATTAATAAATTTCTTATGATATAGAATTATAAGGCAACATCCGCTGATAAATTAAGTGGTGGTCAAAAGCAACGAGGTAAAAAATAATTCATATTTATTGATAAATTGAAAATGCTATTGTTATTTTAGTGGCTATTGCTCGAGCATTGGTTTCAAATCCAAGGATTCTTCTTTTAGATGAAGCAACGAGTGCACTTGGTTTGTTGTTATTTATTTTTCTTGTAAAAAAAAAAAAAAAAAATAATTTTTCCAAATATAGACAATGCAAGTGAACGCGTTGTACAAGATGCATTGGATAAAGCAAAAGCAGGTCGAACAACAATTGTAATTGCTCATCGTTTGAGTACAATACGAAATGCTGATTTGATTATTGGATTAGAACGTGGAAAAGTTGTTGAAAGTGGAACTCATGATGATTTGATGAAACATAAAGGTCTTTATTATGAACTGGTGACAGCTCAAGCTCAAAAGGAAAAAGAAAAAGAAGATGAGGAAGACATGGATATAGAAGATGAGGAAGTAAAAAGAGAATTTGTTCGACGAAGATCATGTACGTACTCCGTTTGTGATATTATTTTTCTGAAATGCATTTAATATACTATTGATTGTAGCATATAGAAGGTATTCAAAAATATCTGATATCTCAATTGGTGATTTCATTGAGAATGCTGATGACCCTGATGAAACAACATCCGACGTTTCTTTGAAAAAAAATAAGCTTATTCGTACTCCATTTGCATTTAAAATTTTCAAACTTAATGCTCCAGAATGGCCTTGGATTCTTATGGGTGTAATTTGTTCTCTTATATTTGGTGCTACTCAACCAATTTTTGCATTGCTATTTGCACAGATCTATGGTTTATTTGCCGAACCAGATCTTAAAAAACAAGATCATTTAACAAGTCTTTATGCTGGACTTATGTTTCTGATTGGCGCTCTTGGAGGAATAGCTCAGTTTCTGACTAATCTTGGATTCGCGAAATCAGGCGAAGAATTAACTTTACGTATGCGAAAATTAACATTTTCTGCTATAATTCGACAAGAAATGGGCTATTTCGATTATGAAACAAATTCAGTCGGTGCACTTGTCACACGTCTATCATCTGATGCAGCTGCTTTGAAGGTAGTCATATTTAACGAGAGCAGTTTCCCGACTGATTCTTCGCTTTTAAGTCGGGACTATTTTCATAATGTAGAATCTAATGATCTATGAATAGTTTGTAAAAATTTTGGGCTCTTAGCTTGTTCTTGCGAACTTTGACCATTCGTGCGACTTTTTCAATCACATATTTTGATTCTTTCAGGTAAACAAGAAAAACTAATTGTCCAATTTCAACTTGAAACTTTCAATAGAAGCAAGCTTTAACAAGACTAGTTCATTGAAGAAGAAGAATACTCTGCCGCTCGGCTACATTGTGGTATAGGGTGCTGTCCGCGAACAGTTTCGAAAGCCCGATATTTTTCCTACATCTATTAATAAATGTAACTCTGGACAGAATGTTGGCCTGACTCACAGTTCTCCCACTTAATCTCTTAAGCTTCTCGTACACACTGACTAGCCGTATACTAGCCACAAGGGTTTAGTGTATGTTAACCACGTAGTCAGTTTGTTGTCGGACGGGTGATCCGAAACAAAGCAGCCGTTAATGACTTGTCCAAGGTCATTTTATGACTGATAGAGCCAAGGGTCGAACACAGTGTCTCGTGGCTATGTGTCAAACATCTTAACCATTCAGCAACACCAGCTCTTAGTTCATTGTGACAGTTTTAGACCTTTTGATTTGCTTCTATCCTGAGATATGACTATGGTACAAGCTCGTCTTTTATGTCGTTCGTGTAAACCACTAGATTAGGTGGTCTTATTTTATGTTGAAGTGAATCAATAGATCTGGAACTTTTATAATATACTACACTCATTGAAGCCTATCTATATAGAAAACTTCGAGTCAAAATTCGAAAAGAAGTTTTCCTGATAATCTTTTGAGAAGACCATGGCATTAATTTTAAGAAAAAACATAAAAATGTAGTATCTGTACAGCAATAAGTTAAGGGCTCGAACTCTTTTCAGAATATTCATAGCTCATTAGGATCTACATTAAAGAAATAGTCCGAATTCAAAAACAATTGATCACTTAAGATTTTTCATCGTGAGCTTCAATTTTTACAATACATGATAAAACATTTTTGTAGGGTATGACTGGCGTTCGTATTGGCATCATAGTTCAAGCAATAAGTGCTTTTGTAACGGCTATCGTTATTGCATTTACATCTGGATGGAAATTAACATTTATTGTGCTTTGCTTTATTCCTCTACTGACTTTCGCTGGAAAAATGCAAGGCAAAAAACAAGGCGGCGCTGGTAAATCAAAAGGCAAAGATTCATTCAGTGAACAAGGTGGACAGGTATAAAGAAATAATATTAACTTATGAATTCGTCATCTTTTCATTTGATAAACTTTTTATATGTAGCATGCCACACAAGCTATAGAACATATTCGAACAGTCATTGCTCTTCATCAAGAAATGCATTTTATCGGTCTCTATGAGAATGCATTCAATCAAGAATTCAAGTATGCATCTTTGTTATGTTTTTTTTTTCTATTGAACTCATCCTATAAATTGTGTTTTTATTCAGAAAACAAATGTATCATTTGCATCGGGTTGGGTTAGGTGCTGCAATTGCAAATTCAGTCATATATTTCCTTCACTGTGCTACTTTTTCATATGGTAGTAAACTTGTCAACGACAAAGAAATGACATATGACAATGTGTTCAGGTAGAAGATGTTTTTGATGCTCATATAATGATATATACAAGTTATTTATTAGAGTATTTATCGTTATTACTTTTGCCATGATTACTGTTGGTCGTTCAATGGCTATGATTCCTGGTTATGCAAAAGCAAAAAATGCAGCATCACGAATCATGCGACTTAATGATCGACAATCAGAAATCAATCCTCATGATGAATCAGGCATCATTTTGGTATATATATATTTATTTATTTATTCGAATAATCTATTTTCACAACATTTTACCTATATTTGATATTTAGAACGAAGTTATAGGCAATATTGAATTTCATGATATTCATTTTCGATATACAACTCGACCTACTGTTCGTATTCTTACAAATTTTTCATTAAAATGTTCAAGTAGTAGTACAACAGCACTTGTTGGACCATCGGGTAGTGGAAAATCCACAACTATCGCATTATTACAACGACTCTATGATCCATTGAAAGGCAAAATTTTACTTGATGGAAATGATATAAAAGCTCTTAATATTCGATGGCTTCGATCAATAATGGGTCTTGTTCAACAAGAACCAGTTCTTTTTAATTTATCTATTCGTGATAATATTGCTTATGGTGATAATAGTCGAGAAGTAACACAAAATGAAATTGAAACAGCTGCACGAATGGCTAATATTCATGAGTTAATTATATCATTGCCTCAAGTTGGCTTTTTTTTTGTTTTTTCGTATACATTTGTTTTAATCTTTTGATATTGTAGGGTTATGAAACATTATGTGGAGCAAAAGGTAGTCAATTATCAGGTGGACAAAAACAACGAAGTAAATAATTTTATCATATAATATTTAACAAAATAAATATAAAATATTTTAGTTGCTATTGCTCGAGCACTAATTCGTTCACCAAAAATTCTTCTTCTTGATGAAGCAACATCAGCATTAGATAATAAAAGTGAAAAAGTCGTTCAAGTAGCATTAGATAAAGCAAGATCTGGTCGAACATGTTTGACTATTGCTCATCGTCTTTCAACAATTCAAAATTCAGAAAAGATTGCTGTTGTTGATCGAGGCAAAATGAAAGAAGAAGTAAATATAATTATTTTTCTATTTTTAGTTGAAACAAATAAATATTTATTTAATTATTTAATTAGGGTACACATGATGAACTCTTGGATTTAAATGGAATTTATGCTAAATTAGCATCAGCACAAAATCCTCAACTTAAATATAGAACAGTGCCGAAACCGAAACAGAAACCGAAACCACAATCACAATTTTTGTCAGCTAACACAATAACTAATGTCAAACATACGTAATCAATTAAAATCCTGTATCGAACAATTTTTCATATTTTCTATATATCTTTAGCAAAATATAATATTGTATTGTAGATTTAAAATGTATCTTTATAACATTTTGTAAATTTTTATAATCAAGCATTACTTATTTAATATTTCCGTTCATCAATAAAAGTATGAAAAGTAAAAAAAAAAATTCTCTTAATAATTATCAGACGAATTCTTCCACAGTATTTTTAACGAGAAAATAAGAACATAGATGAAAGCTCTTTATAATTACTGTAATGTATATGTTAACGCGAAAAATTGATATAGTATTTTACTATCGAAGAACAACGTGTTGTGAATCTATGTTTAGAATATTCTTCAAAATTTATAGTTAAGTATGCAGAAATGTAAATATTTCATTGATTCCTCGTAAAACAAGAACATGCGTTGATAATTGACTCAAATTAACTCGTATATTTTCATTGTTTCAAAAGAGTTTTATATTTTTGGATCAGGAGGAATTTTATGAAAAAGCTTCAAATCCAATTGTGCGTACCTGCCAAATTGTATTATTCTAGTAGCATTTCAATCTATTCCTCACTGATTTCATTTCAAAATACAACGAAGGTAGACTAATATGAAAGTAATGATTTAAGCTTATATTGCCTGATCGAATGATATCATCAATACAATGATATAATTATTTGTTAGTTTATATTCAAACATAGTATGTAAAATAGAACTAGATTTATCAGCACTGTTTGTTTTCGCTATTGCAGCTTTGTTAGAACGACTGTTCGGTTAAGTGTTATAAAGATGACTATGATTAAAAGCATAGAATAAATTCGAACATTTTGTTTCATTGTACTATTAGTTTATGACATGTAATATGGTTCATCAAACCTTTAAGCTATTGTTAATGTATAATATCGAGATCAAGAGTCAATTATATCCTTTCAGATACAGCAATCTTTGATATGGATGATTGCTCTCATGATTAAGTTTGTCGATGGTGAAGTAATAATACAGTTGATGATTTCGTATAACGACGGTTGATTCTTTTGTTTTTTTTAATAAGTTTATAATGATATACTGATTAACTTGTTTGTAATTGAAATGACACAATGCTATATGTATTGCAAGTACCGAATCACACTAAAATAAAAGCAACTACTAAACGTATACTTGAAGTGAGTAAATGTCAACTAAAAATGAATCCAGATGATTCATCAGGCATTAAACTTGTAAAATATTCGAAATCAACGAAAACTTTATGTCTTTTTGTCAGCTCTAATAGGAAATATTGAATCCAATTCAGACTGCCAAAATAATATTATCATTTGACTCTTGAGTCAAATTCTAGAGTTTTGATATTCTAGCCTGGGCATTATTTCTATGTCATCGATGATCAAGGGTGTAGGTGTAGGTGCGAATTAAACGAAGTGAATGACTCACACCAACACCTTCGTCGACACCAATGCATCATCCGCACCCACACGCCACACCCACATTCTCTTCTATAATTATGCGAATAAATAAAATAAAAAGTACTAACACATACAGAAAAGATTGAATTTTGAGATCTACGATTTCGTTATCTTGTTTAGCCCTTTGAGGAAGGTGGTATATACGTATGTATCACTTATTTTTTAGTAGAGAAAAAAAAATGTTTTGTTTACATACAACTGTTAGATCTATAAGGCCATACGGGTTATAGATGATCCTATATGCCGTCTCTGTCATCTCATGCTTATCTTTTCTTTCTTTGTTTGTTCCTTGCTCTTATAGAGATTCTTTTAGAATGTTTTCTTTTCTTTCTGTTACTGTACAGTGACGTTATCATATTTCTCATCTCCTGATCTATTGTCTTTCGAGAAAATTCAAGAATATTTTTGCACTTTATTGCGCTTATATATATATATATGCTTCCGTTCTCATTGATGTAACTACGTTGTTCTTGATTTTGAAAAGGGATAAAAGTACTTTTGATCACCAATTTTTTTCGAGTTGTGTTTTTTTTATTTTCTCTTATTGGATGATTCTACATGACACATACAACGCTTCATCCGCATTCAGCACTGTTTCTCGAAGTCAAACAGATCAAAGTATGATCAAAGTAGTTAGTGATTACGGTGCGTGTATCTGTAAAAAAAAACAATGTATCTATTTTCATTTGTGAACATGCCGACCTCGAAATCAGACTGGATTCTGTTACATGTAATCAATTCACTTGACCATATGACAGCTATTGGATGTTGATGTGGGTGTGAATACGGAAAAGATATCACACTCACACCTATTATTGAGAAAGATAATGTGAAACAAATGCTGGAAGATTTTGGTGATAAAAAATATTGTTACTCTTTTGAAAAAGACTTATCGTTTCTCCTTTGCTATGAAGCGGAAGGATGTCGTAATCTTTAGATAAAAGAAGTGAAATAATTATCATATAAACTTTCAGATTCTTTAGTACAAAAGAAGTGCAAATCAGATTCAATATTGAATGTTTTACTTGCAAATTAGAATTTTGTTTCAAAGATCAGAAAAAGTTGTTTTTTGATTATCATATGATTTTTATGTAATCATTTTGAGCCAAATAAAATAAAATAATTGAAAAAAAACCGTCCTCCAAAGGTTAACCAAAACTTTCATTTCAATTTCACTTGTAATTCCAGTGAAACAACACCACTTGTTGGTACATGATATAATGAAAAATCGGCAACAATCACCTTAATACAACATTGTTATGATTAACTTGGTAGTGCAGTTCTTTCTGATAGACATAATATTAAAAGACTAAATGTTCAATGACTTCGATCAATAATGAGTCTTGTTCAACAAGACCCAACTCTTTTTAATCTTATTAATAATAATCATTTTTAATAAATGTTTTTTAGTTGCTATTACTCGAACTTTATTATGTTATCCAAAGATTCTTCTTCTCAATGAAGCGACATCGAGAATCAAATTATAAAAATGGAAGAAGTCGTTCGAGAAGCGTGAGATTAAGCAAACACAGACCGAACATGTTTAACAATTGCACATCGTTTATCAATAATTCGAAATTCGAAAAGATAATTGTATTGTTGATCGTGATCAAATAAAAAAAATTGTTATTATGAACAACTATCATAATAACACGCTATTTATTATACATTAAATATGTGACAAGAGTCTTCTGAAACTTACAATGGAGGTATTTGTTTTATTAGTTACTGATGCTAGACGTATTCGAATCAAATTAAAGCTTCCATCACTAAACTAGCAAACTCAAAATACGGACAATAGAGACTTGCAAACCACTGAGTTACATTGCCTTGTCACGTCTTTTTACGATGGACTTTTTGCTGAGTAGATGTCAATTTTCTAACAACATTTATTAATATTCTTGCAGATATTTTTAAGTGTTAGCATTGTGATTAAAGACGAGAATACCTACATACAAGTAAATATGTGTTCGGTTTAGTTTGCTATTTTTATTTCTATAATTGGCAGTGCACAGCAATCGTGTTCTGAGAGTCAATTAACTAATTGACAATTTAAATTTAATTTTAAATAGGTAGCATGTGTACACTAAAGTCATCTATTTCTCCACTTGATGTTATTGCTGTAATACAAGATATTTGTTCAATTGTCCATAATGGTAATCATGACTTCGTCAAGTGCTCCTGAAATGACCTACAGCAAGATTCACAATTTACTCATACGCAACTAGATCCTCGGTGAGTCGGTAGTGGGCGAATATCTTAAGAAAAGGCTAGGCAGGACGATGACGAAGTGGTTTTTCAGCCGGTTCGCGCATCTCTGATGAGCAATAGATAGCGTACGTCAACCGAGATGTTCGAATTTTAAAGTATTTACAGTATATGTACGGTGCTTGCAATTCAAAATTTACCAGAGTTATTTTGTGATGATTGGATAGAGTTCATCAAGTTGCGTAGCAGAAAGTTTGGTTTAAATAAAAAAAAATATTCTACGAAAAATGTCTGAGACACCATCATTTTGAAATATAATTAGGACAAAGTACATGAAATCTGTATACGTCCCGTATTGCACCGTATACGATCGTATTTTAGCGTATTACATGATTTGATGTTACAATCGTATTTTTCGGTATCGTATACGGAGAAATATGACAGTAATACAGAGTCATAAAAGACACCAAAATACGAGGACTTATAGTCGCTTACGAGCATGCTTGTTCAACCTGAGTAAGATAAAAGTAGATTCAAGATTCTGACTCTTATAGACACAATTTTTTTTTTGAAATTTGAAACATACTTTTTCTTATGCAACTCTATGAACTCTGTTCAACAATCATAGAAAAGTCTCTGCTGAAATTTTGAATTGCGATCACTTTAGATATATTGTAGATACTTTTAAATCTGAATACATCGGTAGGCACACTCTAAGAACAACCTATGTTTTAAATTTGTTAGTTTGATGGTTAAAGCTTTAATTTGACCGAAATATATCTACTCTTATTAACTAACAATAGAAACACATCCATTTTTAGAATACAAAACGAAACAAATAGTTTTCGTCTTTTCTAGTTTTTTTTTTTTTCATAGTAATCTGTTGATTGTAATGCCGAAGCTATCATCGGACAGCTGATTCAACATTATTCAAATAAGATACAATTATAACATGTGATATTTTTATTAGGAAGTTTCAAAGGAACTGATGAAAGATTCTTATGAATCAAATATAAAGGTTAAATAACTTTTAAATATCATGTCGTAAGGTCATTGTCAGTTCTTATTAGTTATTACATCTTTTTGTCATCATGCGCATTGTTTTGTTGTTTTTAAATAAAAAATAAAGTCATATAGTTCGTACCTTGTCCGACAACGTACTTTTCGAATGCTGGTATATACTTTTTTTGTGTATCTAGAAAGAAATAATGTTGTCAGTTTTTATGAGTCTCTATTATATATCTTATCAGCTTCAAAGAACCAGAATACAAAGCACTTAATATTCTCTTTTTTACATTTTCATTCTTTACGTTACAGGTAAGCATTGAAAACAAGTTTCTCAGTTAAAATTGTTGTACATATTTCTTATAGGTTGATATATGTAGCTTTATAATCAAGCTACTCTATATATTAATTATGTCATCTATTTTAAAAAGAAAGAAAGTCAGTTGGACTCTCAATCATAATACTGTTGATCATAAAGATCAGGCAATCTCTTATTCCACAACAGAAAATGGCTTATCAAAATCAGGATTACCATCAAACAATAAATCTCAGTATGTATTGGATTAGTCAACAGCGTCCTCTTTTGATGGAATTAGAGATAGATGGGTCTTTTTTTCTGTTTTTCCTAAATAAAACCTCATTGCTTTCTTTGACCGGTTTAAAAAAAATAATCCTTATATTCTGAATCATTTTATACTATAATGAAATATTATACATGTATGATATATGTCTTCTCACGTGTTCATCTATGATAGCCAATGATATTTTAGTTGAGAAAAAGTTATCAGCTGGTACCTGTCATTATAACAATGAGATTAATGAAGAAGCTTTCCGAATTGTGATTTCAATTTAATGCGATGAGAAAATTAAGAAAATCGACCGCAAATCGAAAAAGGTCTCTTTTATATTTTGATATTTGTTTTGTTAATTGCAAACGTCAGGTGTATATGAGTTTCTAGGTCCGTACCTACGATTAGTAATGAAGACACTGAATTAAAAAAAACTTTATTCGATGATAATAATTTCAATGATATTAATGAAAATTTAAAAACCAATATTGTCAGTTTTGTTAAAAATGAATCTGACAATGAAACAGAAGAAATTGAGTCTTCGTAAGATTTTTCTTTGAAGAAATTTAATAATTTTTTTGTAATTTTATTTCTATAGAGAATTAAAGAAGAAAGATGCTAAAAAACAACCTCCAGGTCGACGATTGAAACTATTCGAAATTGTAATTTAATATTCAAGTATTATTTATAAATTCATTGTTGTTTTTTTTTTGTTGTTATTTTTAGTATAAATTTGCTGATAAACTTGATTTTCTTTTTATGTTTATTGGTGCTATAGCTTGTATAGGCACTGGGTGAGTATTTTATTAGTTTATGATAACAGCAGACATTTTTTAAGATATAATTCTATCAATGACGCATTTAAATTTTGACTAGATGAAGGCACTTCAGTAGTATACGGAAGTGATCATGATCAAAAAAGATTTTTTCGGAATTAATTATAATGATTATCAGCTCGTTTTTGAGATTTTTCTGCTGAAAAAAATGTTTAAAAAAAAAATTTCGGTAGAAGGTAAACGCCCAATATTATTTGATAAAAAGAAAGAAAAAAAAACATTTGAAATTCAAACAATAAAATTTTTTGTATTTTTAGAGCTGTATTCCCATTAATGATGTTAGTGTATCAAAGTATGAAATTTTTTTTTTTTCTTAAAAATAAACTTTTTATTCTACTAAATATAATTACAGATGTTGCAACATCATTGGTTAAAACTAGTATTCCTCCGAATCTACTAAATTATACAACACCTCCTAATATTAATCCAGAATGGTTCGATTTTGTTTTTAAATTTCTTTTTCTTTTTGTTTTTTTATTCAATAAAATAAAATAAAATAAAATATTTTTTGTTGATTAGTATTCTCAAACCAGTAAATTCAACTGCAGATACTTTATCCGAGCTTCGTGGAATGATTAAATGGTATCTGATTTTGGGTGTTTGTAGTGTTCTTTGTTATTGGATTGGTTTTTCATTATGGGTATGACAAAAAAGAAAATCTAGTATTTAAAATTAATTTATTAATTGAATATAGATGATTTCGGCTGAACGTCAAGTTCGACGAATAAGATTTGCATTATTTCGTTCAATTTTGAACCAAGAAATGGGTTGGTTTGATAAATTAAATCCTGGTGAACTTAGCAATCGTTTAGTAGCAGATTTAGGTATCAAGGATCATATTAAATTTATTAATTTATTATTTATTGATTTCTTTTTATAGACAAAATTCGTGATGGTTTAGGAGACAAAAAAGCTGATTTCATTAGTTTAATCTGTCGATTATTCGGTGGTCTTATATTTGCTTTTGTTACAGGTAAATTTAAATGAAATATATATATATATATATATATGTAAATTTATTAAATAAAATTCTTTGTAAAAGGATGGAAATTAACATTAGTATTTATAGCACTGAGTCCATTGACTGTTATTGCATTCAATATTACTATGCGAGTTTGTTGATAAATATAAAAAATGAAAACAAAGAATTTCAAAAAAAAATTTTTTTTGTTGTTTATATAGGTTATTGCAAAATATACAGCTAGAGAAATAAAAGCATTTTCAAAAGCAAGTGCTGTAGCACAAGAAGTTCTTGGTTCAATAAGAACTGTAACAGCATTTAGTGGACAACAAAAAGAAGAAGAAAGGTTTTAAATAAAATTTCAAAAAAAAATATTTATTCAAATTTTGATTTAATTTAATTTAGATTTGCAGAAAATTTACGTGAAGCAAAACAAATTGGTATAAAAAAAGGTCTTTATATGGGTTTATGTCAAGCAGCTGCTCAAGTAGCAATTTATATATCATTTACAATTACGTTTTGGTGTAAGTATAGAAATATACTCTACTTGTCAAAAGTAGCCGAAAATTCGAGCGTTGTAGCTCAAAATTTTATTACAAATAGAGCTCACTAGGTTCTGATCTTAGATATCAACCCGCACTCAATAAGGGTAACAAACAATCGAGTTATGAATAAAACACTAATTTGACCTTAGGACACTTAAATCTTTACTATTCGAGCAACAATCATTTTACGTGAGAGAAGCCTCATTCGTTAGGTAGATATCTAGCTTTTTTTACTGTAAAGTTTTTGTACGAAATTAACATTGTCTTGTTAAGTTTTATGTTTTTTTGTTTTGAGAATCGTTTGTCACAGGCATATTAGTGTCTATAGATAAAGTGACTATAACTTAGATAGATTTCAATCGGCTTTTTATTCTAAAAAAAATTTTTAATAGCCAAAGAAGATTTCTTACAAATTAGAAAGTGATAACTATTGATACATAGAAGTTATCGAAGAAACGTGATGTCAATAGTGCAAAGCTCATTACATGTCGAGAGCTCAAAGAATTCGAATGACATTTCTATATTAGACATAAGACATTTAGTTCTTCATTTATTAATGAAAACTTAATTTTCAAATGACGAAACAAGCAAAACTTATCTTAACATCATTTTCGTTTTTTTTTTTTGACCGAAATATTTGTTTCTGGTTAAGATACCGATGTGCAACGAGTAGAACCCGTCGAGTTGGTCTCGAACCCGGTTGGATCCGGATCCCAAAAACGTTCAATAAACAGAGTCTGAATATTTTGGACTCAACGGGCTCTAGTAATGAATTTTGCACTATTAGCGTCACTTTTGTTCGATAACTTCTATGCATCAATAGTTATCACTTTCTAATTTGTAAGAAATCTTCTCCAGCTATTAAGGATTCTTTAGAAAAATCAGTTGAAATCTATTTGAATTATAGTCACTTTATTTATAGATACTAATATATCTGCGCCAAATGATTCTTAAATACGCACATAGAACTCAACAAGACAAAGGTAATCTCACATAACAACTTTATAATAGGAAGGCTAAATATCTACCTAACGAATGAGGGTTCTCGCACAAAATGAAGATACTCGAATAGTGTGAAGATCCAGATGTGTCCTAAAGTCAAACTAGTGTTTGACTCACAACTTCATTATTTGTCATTCTATTGAATGCGAGTTGATATCTAAGATCAGAGTCTATTGGACTCTATTTGTGACAAAATTTTCAGTTTTAACGCTCAAATTTTGGGTTACTTGTATCTGGTATCGATACTTGTAGCCAGTAATGTAATTTAATTTAAGAATTCAAATATTTCCATTTAGATGGACCATATCTTGTACGAACTGAATGTCAAAATTATAATGCTGGAGCTGTGATTGTTGTATGTAAAAAAAAACATCTATGAAAGAAAATAAAAAATATTTACTAGAGCATTCTTAGATTTTTATTTCATGTTTACAATCAACATTTAGTATTTCTCAAATAGTACCAAATATTCAGGCATTTGCTGAAGCGGCTGGTAGTGGTGGTTATGTATTTGATATTATATCACGAGTAATTCTTTATTATGTTTTCTTTGGATTTATAATTGTTTTGGTTTCTATTAGATATCTAAAATTGATGCATTTAAAAGTGAAGGTGAAATACCAACAATGCTTGTTGGTGATATTGAACTTCAAAATGTTATATTCACATATCCAGCTCGACAAGATACACCGGTTAGACAGAATAAAATTTTATTTTATAGTTTTTTAATCATGTATGAAAATTATTTATTAGGTTTTGAATAATGTTACTATGAAAATTCCCTCGGGTAAAACAGTTGCTTTAGTCGGAGCATCAGGATGTGGAAGTTAGTTCGATTTTTCTTTTTCATATATTTTATCAATATTAAAATCTTTTGATTTTAATAATAGAAAGTACATCCATTCAATTGATTCAACGATTTTATGATCCAGATCAAGGTCGAGTTTTACTTGATGGAAAAGATATTAAAACATTAAATGTTGCTTGGCTTCGTTCGCATATTGGAGTAGTTAGTCAAGAACCTGTTCTTTTTACTGGATCAATTGAAGAAAATATTCGTTTTGGAAAACCAGATGCAACTGATGAAGAAGTTCGAGCTGCTGCTAAAATGGCTAATGCACATGATTTTATTATGGCACTTCCAGAAGTATCTTTCTTTCTTTCTTTTTTCATTATTATTTTTTCATTAATAAATTTCTTATGATATAGAATTATAAAACATCATCAGGTGATAAATTAAGTGGTGGCCAAAAGCAACGAGGTAAAAAATAATTAATATTTATTGATAAATTGAAAATGCTATTGTTATTTTAGTGGCTATTGCTCGAGCATTGGTTTCAAATCCAAGGATTCTTCTTTTAGATGAAGCAACGAGTGCACTTGGTTTGTTGTTATTTATTTTTCTTGTAAAAAAACAAAAAAAAACATAATTTTTCCAAATATAGACAATACAAGTGAACGCGTTGTACAAGATGCATTGGATAAAGCAAAAATGGGTCGAACAACAATTGTAATTGCTCATCGTTTGAGTACAATACGAAATGCTGATTTAATCATAGCATTAGACAAAGGCGAAGTGATTGAATATGGAACTCATAATGTATTAATGGATCGTAAAGGTCTTTATTATGAATTAGTAATAGCACAACAGCGTAAAGAAAAAAAAGAAGAGGAAGAGTCATCTGATGAAGATAATCCGATAGAATTACTTGATAAAAGTAATGAATAATAAAATCAAAATTGATATATGATCTATTTTGATTTAGAGGAATTAATGCGTCGACGTACGTTGTCATTTGGTTCGGTACACTCAGAACATTCTGATGTTCCTGATTTGGATACAATGAATGATACAACAGTTGAAATTAAAAAGAAAAGATTTTTTCGTAAACCATTTATTTTTAAAATTCTTAAACTTAATTATCCAGAGTTGAACTGGATTATACTTGGATGTATAACATCAATTACATTTGGTACTATTACACCGGTAAGTCTATGTTTTAAATGAATTTTTTTTTTGTTATTTATTGTTAGACAAGATCTAAAAGGAGTGTTAAAGTATACGGGTAAAAATTTGGACTTACCCCCTTTCTCTACAGGCCATGACAGTTGCCACTCGGAGACCATCACAGACTGTATATATCAATAAAATTTCGGTAGAATATATGAACTACTTCCTTATTACATATATTGAGAATGAAGTAAAAGGATGATGAAGAAATACGTATATTCCGAAACAGATAGAATAAAACAATCTTTCTATAATTAGCAACAACAGCTGCATCCTGTTTTATATTTTAATCTCTCAAGCATTGTGCTAACAGTTTTTTTTTATTTAATTTCAGTTATTTGCATTACTTTTCTCAGAAATTTATGGATTATTTGCTGAACCAGATATTGACAAAGCCAATACACAAACACGTAATTATGCAATAATTATTTTTTTTATTGGCGTTGCTGGTGGTATATGTCAATGTCTAAGTAGTATTGCTTTTTCTAAAAGTGGAGAAGCTTTAACAATGCGTATGCGTATTATATCATTTGCATCAATGCTTAGACAAGAAATAGCGTGGTTTGATAGGGAAGAGAATAGTCTTGGTGCTTTAGTAACTCAACTATCATCAGATGCATCAAATTTAAAAGTAATTGAAAAATATTTAATTAATAATTGATTTATAAAAAAAAAAGCTATTCTTTTAGGGTTTATCTGGAATTCGAATGGGTATTATTTTTAATGCAGTTGGAGCTGTCATATGTGCATTAACGATTGCTTTTCAAGCTGGATGGAAATTAACTTTTATTGTTTTATTATTTGTACCATTAATGTTTTTTTCGGGTATTTTACAAGCAAGACGAATGAGCAATACAAAAAAAACTAAGGAAAAAAAAAGTGGTAATTTATCTTGGGAAGAAAAAGGAGGAACAGTAAGAAAAAGAAATTGATTTATCTATTTTTATTAATAGTTAATAAATTATTTTTATATTTTAGTTTGCAACAGAAGCAATTGATAGTATTCGAACTGTTGTTGGACTTCATCAAGAAGAATATTTTATTTCTCATTATGAAGATTGTTTTAATAATGAGTTTAAGTAAGTTTTTGTTTTTTGTTTCTTTTTTGTACGAATTGAAAAATTCAAATTGTTGTTTTCTTTTTTTCTCTTCTTATAGACGATCACTGATTAAAATACAATTACAATCATTTGGAACAGGTTTAGCTAATTCAATAATGTTTTTTATTCATGCTGCTGCATTTGGATATGGAAGCGTTTTAGTTGAAAATGGAGAAATGGAAGCTGTTCGTGTATTTCGGTAAATGAATAAATATATTAACATAGAAAATATTGCAAATAATTTTTATTCTTTTGTTTCTTTTAGAGTTTTCTCGGTAATTACATTTGGTGCAATGACTGTAGGACGGTGAGTTGGATTGATAGAAATTTTATTTCATTAAGAATTAATTTTTATAGATCAACAGCTATGATACCTGATTATGCAAAAGGAAAAGATAGTGCTATTCGAATATTAAATTTAAATAATCGTCGATCAAATATTGATCCTAATGATACAAATGGAATTGTATTAGTAAGTATTCATAAATCAATCTTAGAATATAAGACAAAGAAAACTTAAAAAGCATTCGTACTGATGACTATTCATTCTTTCGAATAAAATTAATATTATGAAGAAAACATAAATTTATATTTTTTCAAACAATCATTCATAGATTATACCTAGAATTTGAAATTAAAAATATATCAAACAAATAATTTAACTAAATTGAAGAATGAAATTTCTAAACTGTAATGATGAAGAATCTAACCTCTAACTGTTTCTTTAATGTAATGAAAAACCAAAATGATACCATCATGGTATTCATTTTTATGGAATGATTTCGAAAAAGAGGGATATAACTATCTAGAAATAAAGAAGTAATATTATCTCATATTTTATTTAAGACCTATTATTAGAATATTAGATGAATGATAATTTGAGGAAAAAAAAATTCTTGTAGAGCTTTTCAATCTTATTGAAACTTACTTATCATCGCAAGATGAGCTTGAAAGATCGAAATTAGTTAGTATACTTTCCTCGGAAGAATATCTAGATTGTTTCTTGTATTTCATTGAATGTGAAAAATAAGTACACAGAATAATGTTTGACTATGAAATGATAAATATGAAATTGAAAATTTTGTGAAATGATTTATTTAAATTCTTATATCATTAAACTTTTTATTTAATAGGATAAAGTGCAAGGAAATATTCAATTCGATGGAGTTAAATTTGTATATCCAACACGACCAAAATTACGTATTTTAAAAGATTTTAATTTATTAATAAATGCCAGTCAAACAACAGCACTTTGTGGACCAAGTGGTTCAGGGTACATATTAAATTTTAAATAGATTTATTCTTTTTGTTTTTACACGTAATTTTTGTTTATAGAAAAAGTACATGTGTTGCACTTCTTCTTCGATTTTATGATCCATATGATGGTATTGTTTTACTTGATGGTCATGATATTCGAGAATTAAGTTTACCATGGTTACGATCACAACTTGGATTTGTTCAACAAGAACCCGTTTTATTTAATTTAAGTGTTCGTGATAATATTGCATATGGTGATAATGGAAGAAAAGTTTCACAAGAAGAAATTGAACAAGCAGCAAGAAAAGCTAATATTCATGATTCAATTATTTCATTTCCTCAGGTTAACTTTAAAAAAAGAAAATTAATAATAACAATAATGTCTACTATTTATTCCTTTTTCTGATCTTTATTAGGGTTATGACACAATGTGTGGTGCAAAAGGTGCTCAAATAAGTGGTGGTCAAAAACAACGTATTGCTATAGCACGTGCACTTATACGTAATCCCAAAATTCTTCTTCTCGATGAAGCAACGTCAGCACTAGATATTCATAGCGAGCGAATAGTTCAAGAAGCTTTAGATGTCGCACGAAGTGGTCGAACATGTTTAACTATTGCACATCGTTTAGCAACAATAAGAAATTCAGACAGAATTGTTGTTGTTGATCGTGGACGAATTAAAGAAAGTGGTACACATGATGAACTAATGGAACATCGAGGAATCTATCATAAATTAAATATGGCTCAGGAACGCAATGATGATGAATAATTAGTTTGTTTTTTCTTTGACCGGTGCTCTATGCATGAAGTGTTAGTCTATGTTCGATATATTTAAGTTTCTTTTTCTTATATTTTAATATACCATATAATAATTCTTGTTTGAATGAATATTGAAAAATTATTTCTCAAATTTTTATGTTATACGAATACAGTAGTATCATGAGTTATCAAAAATATTAGACAATTTAATTATCATTGTATTTGTAAACGAATAAAAATGTTATAAAAAAAAAATATTTGTAAAAATAAAGAATAAATTCTCCTTTGTGTGATTATATTAATAAAATATGATAAATAAAGTAAATCTTTTGAATCAAATATCATTTAAGACCTTGGTAAATCAATATATGATTAAGATTTGTCTTTCGAAAACAATAATATGAGTTTTCTATGTTAAAATTAAAAATTGTTTTGATGTGCAGCATTCTCACTGATCAAATCGACATATTGATATTCGTTTTGTGAAACACGATCTAAAAGGAGTGTTAAAGTATAGAAGAAGAAATCTGTCCTCCTCCCCCTCCAACAGACATCCTAACAACGACTCTATCCATCAGCGCTTGTGATAGACTTACGAAAAAATCTCTCTTCGAATTATAAGACTTTCAAGATATAAAACCTTCTCTATGGATAGTGTATGCAACAAAGCTTCGCATGGGATAGGACAATCTCATCCCATTCCATGGAATGCAGTAAATATTCTATAGGATCCTATGAGACAAACGTCTTTTACAATAATCTTTTTGTTTATTAAGACCAACCTAATCGTTTCGAAATAGATGTCTTTCTCGCCGCGACATGAACTTGATTACAATAAAATTATGAAATACAAAATGAAATTATGTAAAATTTGGTAGTGTTGATGGAACTGATAGATGTGTTCAAAAATTCTTTTTTTTTATATTTAACAAGTGTGAAGTCCCATGGAATAGGACGGAAAATTTTCCGTTCCATTCTATCCCACACGAAACCTTGGTATACAACATGCGATTTTTGAGAGCTTCGTATCGCAAAAAGACTTTGTTCAAAACTTCTGAATTTTTTTTATCGAAGCTAGTCTAGTAGAATTCTCTATATGTGCAAAGTTTCAAATCGATGTTCGAAAATACGAGTTTCCCGAAAGCCTGAAGTCTCTAGAAAATAGACATATTATAAATTCGATAGCTTCGTCAAATCTCAATAGGAGTCGAAATTAGTTTTGGGGTTTTATTAGAACCCTGTATGGTATCTCTAAGCAAAAAATCATTGAAATTGGAAGGAAGTAGTTGAAGAGGTTTCTTCGTTAGCTACAGAACTAAAGCCTTCTGTGTGATTATTATGAAAGAACATTGAATTTAAGATACTTGTCTTTGGATCACCTGTCCAAACTCATTGTAGCATATTACGAATAGCCTCTTTCATCAAGAATACACCAGTACATTAGAAATCGTAAACTAAAGCATACTTTGCAGATAGAGACGTGCGAGATCAAGGTTTTTTTCGTTCCAATCTAGACAAAACTATCACCGGATTTATTCGTATCACATCTAAAAATTTCTTTCATATTTTTTGTTTACTTATTTAATCGACAATTAACACTTTTTTGGATCATCTCTCTTGAATTATGTTCTGATGAATATTATTTATAAGATAATTTGCTTAAAATTATAAAATATTCAACTATCATCTTCAGGTCCGGTTGAGGCATTTTTTGCGCATAGTTCCGGTTCCGCATATCTCTAGTTGCAAAATATATGCAAGTCAATTACGTTTCAAATTTTAATTCAATCGCGAACTTGCACTAATAACTTTTATTCCTTGTTTCTTATGAAAAGTGTTTCAGGATAGCATTCAATACACAATAACAAATTCAAAATGATTATTACTTGTATAACATTACCTTCGATTCAATTGTCATTACTCAATCGATAATATTATGTATAAACTATACTCATTTCACTATTATTAACCCTTTTAATACGGGTGGTACACCGTATATACCACAGTCATTTGTTCTTAATAGTGAAGTATATTATACATTGATGACTAAAAATGATTGCGTATGCATTCGAATATGCTCATAGCAGATATATAGCGCCAGTGTAACCATACTCGAATGTATACGCAATCATTTCTAGCCACCAATGCATAATATACTTCACTGTTAAAAATAAATAACTGTGGTACACATACGGTGTACCATCCGTCCTAAAAGGGTTAATGTATCATAAAAAAATGTGTCACTAAATTTATCAAAGTTGTCTTTCTTCATTGTTTTTAAAAATCTCTTATAACCATAAAGTAAAATCTATCTGAATTGATTTCATGATAAGAATAAATTTCATTGAAAGTTATTTTTCTTTTTTTATATACCAGGACTATATTGATTACATGACCAAAACAAATGAGATATACATGATACTTAATGTCGACAATATAAATTCGTTTCATTCATCTCTTTTCATCAAATGTGTTAAATAACAAAAACAGCGAAAAAAACTGCGCGTATATCTGTCAAGTTTCAATGCACATCAAGAAAAAAAGAACAAGAAAAAGAAAAGGCCGATTAGAATAAACATGCAGAGAAGAAAAAAACAAAAGAGATAACGATTTATGGTTTTCTTTTTTTGTCTTGAATAATAAACACATACACATATTTAGACAAAAACAAACAAAAACAAACAAGTGACAACCAACTTCTTTGTAGTAGTTTCTAAAGTTATTTATTTAATTATCTGCGGGTGATCTTGAACGACTTCCACGACGAACAGTACTTCCAGTAGCGACACCATTTCGTTTACCATAATTTGGTGAAGCAGATTTTGAACGTGAACGAGTTGCTGGTCTATAAGAAAAATTATTTAATAATCATTTAAAATCAAAAAAAGACAAAATTCAATTCTTTTTTTTTCCTTTTTAATCGTCTCAGAGATCTTAGTGGATAGTTGTATCGTCATTCTATCTTTTCGATAGATCAAGAGTAGCAACTATGGTCATCATCACTGGCGACATTTTTTCTTTCTTCATATATAAATTCAATTATCAAAATTTTCATTTACCGTCGTGGTACAGGTGAACGTGAATATGGTGAACGTGATCGACTACCACCACCAGCAGCTCGACGACGATCTCTAACCACTGGAGAACCACTTCGTTGTCGACGATCACGACTAAAATATTAACATTCTTTCACAAAAAACATATAAACTAAAAAAAAATTTTTACCTTCGTGATCGATCACGTCGACCAAAATTTCCACCACCACGCCCATGACGTGCTTCTTTTTCTCTTGATCTCATTTCCGATGGTGCTTAAAAAATGTTAATCATTAGTCTAGGAATTAAATTTCTTGTAAAAAAATTTTACTTTTACGATCACCTCGTGCAAATTCAACTTCAATTTCTCGACCAAGTAAACGATAACGATCAAGTGCATGAAGTGCTTCTTCTACAATTAAATATTCAAAAAATTTTTCCTATCAACAAAATAATTTTTATTTACCAGCATCTCGACTTTCTTCATATTCAACAAAACCATAGCCTAAAAAAAAACAAATTTTTATCTCTACAAAATATTCAAATTATTTTCATTTACCTTTAGCATCTCTTGTATAATAATCTACAGGAAGTGTTATATCAACAATACGTCCATATCGAGCAAAGATTTTCTTTAAATCTTCATAACTAAATAAAATAAATAATTGAATATAACAATGAAATGAATTGAATATATATATATGTATGATAATTTTTCTTATTTTAATGGATAACTCTTTCTCAGAAAAACAAAAAGATGCATACGTCTATTGTTTTTGCTGATGATGTGTAAAATTGTCTGAGACTGTCTTATTGTATTTGATATGGATAGAGTAAAGAAAATTCTTTTTGACTTGGATTGTGCTTGGTTATTATGAATGAGTGTGGTGTGTGTGATTTCTTTTGTTGGATCACGTTTGAAAACACACCTTAGGAAAAAAGAAAAGATCAACATATATGATCGATCGGGAAAGTGAGAATGAACTTCTTTGAAAATGTTTTTCCTTTTTTTTTTTATTTTAAGGAAGAAAAAAATTCTTTGTTTTTTTTTTTCAAAGTTAACATACCGAGTTTTTTCAGAAAGTCCACGAACATAAAGTGAAGCACTAAGATTACGTGAATGACGGCTGGACATATTTATTAACTTTTTCTGTTTTGTATTACGATGTATAAATGAAGATGTTCAACACATAGAAAAGAAATGAAGAGAAAGAAAAACACGAAAGAAAGAGTGATTTCTTCTTTTGTGTTTAACCTCTAAATGCATTAATGTTCTATTTCTTATCTTGATTTTTATTGGTTAAATCTTAAAATCTAGAACATGTGTTCTTTGTGTATATAGTCCGAATTGCCGGTATTTGTGCTTTATTTTCGTTCTATGAATATACTAACAATAAAATGAGCCTAGTCATGAATAGAAAAGAAGATATTTTCGTTTTCTTTTTTGTTGAAAATGTTGTGAAGTTTTGAATATTATATGTTTGATTGTTTTGTTGTAGATTTTTTTTTGTCAAAATTTTTGAACATTCCGTATCAAAATGGAAAGTAAGTTTGAAAAAGAATTGGACTTTGACCTGAGCTTTGTTATCAAGGATGACTAAGGAATTCTATTAAATCCTGTTTTTTATCTCGTATAAGGACTCCTATCAGTTATCTTTTATTTTTGCTAGCACCAAAACGAAACGAAACAACAACACCAATAACAATTTCCGAAGGATCAGCAACTTTAGCTGAATCGTCAGGTGGTCTTGCATTTGAAGTTAAACTTGCTGAATCACCACGACATTCTGCACCAATTCATCCACCAACACATTTTCTTTCACCAAGTACAAAAGGAAATCAAAATGATTTAACAACATCATTAACACCAGAAAGTATAACAGAAAAATTAAAACGTGCTGAAGAACGTCGTCTTAGTTTGGAACAACTTCGTGCAACATTACTTGCAGCAGAAAATAGTCGTCCAGTTGAAGTTAGTAAAATAAAAGATCAACAAGCTGAAGGTAAAAAAATTTTATTTTATTGAATTTTTTGTTTTTTTTTTCAAATCTTGTAGAATTTAAAAAACAAACTGAAGAAAAATTACAAAAAAAACTTGAATCAGCAAAAGAAAATCGTGAACGTGTATTACAAGCTAAAGTTGAAAAAGCAAAAGCACCTATTGAAAAAGGTCTTGCTAGTGTTCAACATAATTTAGCTAAACTTGAAGAAGAACGACAATTATTACAAGAAAGAATTAATCAAAAATTAAATACAGCTGAAACAAGTAAAGCGAAAATATTTTATTTTGTTTTGAATTATTTAGTTTCGTATTATTCTTATATTAAGATCGACAAGAACAATTAGATCGTTTAATGGAAAAACTCAATGAACATGATAAAAAAATTGAAGCAATTAAAAATCAAACTAAAACGGAAACAATCACAGGCGAAGAAACTGAATGAATCAATATAAAATTTACAATACAAAAACAAACAAAAAATTATTTTTCTGTATAAAATACGAAAGTCTTATTTTTGCTATCCCTGCGAATTTTTTTTCCTTGCTCTAAAATTCTCAATGATTAATATTTTCTTGTGTTACACATGTAATTCCTTATGTCTTATATATATAAGTTCTATTTTGTGCAATAAATACTTTTCTTTATATGATTTCTGGTAAAATAAAATATGAATCGACTGATTTAGAACTATGATGAATATTTAAATAGCAAAGAGGAAAAATTTGTTTTAGATACCAAATGAAATTGTCTGTGTAGGAAAATACAATTAATGTCAGACTTAATTGGTGAAAATAATAAAGTGTAAGATATATTCAACTGTCGTATTCTTTTATTAAATATTTCTTATTCATATTTCAGTTCAGCTATTTCCAAAGATGCTGATTCATTATTAGATGAATTTGATTTAGCACCATCATCTATTGACGATAGTTTATTTGATATTCCAGTATTAACATCACTTCCTAGTCTTGAAAGTATACTACATGAACAAGATCCAAGATTTGATAATATATCTGTATCATCATCAATACAAAATCAAAATCTTCAACAAGATAATGAAAATTCAATAAATATTTTAAATGATCTTTATTCATCTCAACCATCAACAGCATCATTTGATTCTTTACTTGATATTCATACTAAACCACTTGATAATTATATACTTAAAATTCATAATCAACAACAAGATGCTACAAGTACAGATGAATCATTTGTTGAAATTCCTAAACATAAACAAATAAATCATGGTTCATTATTAAAAATTTGTGAATTACCAACAATATCAAATCAATTATCACTTTGTATTGAACGTACAAATTATGGTCATCCAACAACAATTGATATACTTATATATCGTTTAGTTGCTATTGGTACAACAAAAAGTGTTGTACTTTTATTTGAATATCAAACACAAACACTAAAACATTGTTTAAATACTGATTTATCAAATGGTGCTGTATCAGCATTAAATTTTAATAGTGATGCAACACGTTTATTAGTTGGTTATGCACGTGGACGTATACAAATGTATGATTGTTCAAATGGAAAACTTTTACGTAATATAAGTAATGATATACATGGATCTGATACAGCTATATTAAATATTAAATTTACACATGATCCAACAATTGCTGTATTTAGTGATAGTGGTGGTAGTGTATATGTATTACAATTTACACGTCATTTAAAACGTGGTTATCAATCAAAATGTCTTTTTTCTGGTAGTCGTGGTGAAGTATGTACAATTGAACCACTTTTATTTTATCATCAACAAGATTTATTAACAACAGATACAAATGAAAAATTAGAACAACATCCATTAAAATCAATGTATATAGTTGCATTAGCTACATTTACAAAAGTTTTTTTATTAGCTTTAAAATCACAAAATAATGTTAAAATTTTACGTGTACAACATTTAGCTGGAAGTAATACAACATTACCAATACTTAAATGGCAATTTATTATTGTTAAAGTTAGTGATAAAATTAATTGTATTAATCCAATTCTTGCTGCTGTCAGAGATAAACAATGTACATTTATTCAGGTAATGTAGTTTTCTTTCTTTTTATAAATATAAAACAAAAAAAAATTTTTCATATATTTATTAATAGATACAACATGTACGTGATGATGAAGTGCATATAACACAATTGAAACAAATTACTGTTGATTATAATATTAAATCATTTTGTTGGTTAAATGCAAGAACATTTGTACTATTTGATATGTTTGAACGTGCACATGTTATGTAAGAATTTATTTGAAATTGAATATTCAAAATTTTGTTTAATCTTTAATTCATCTTATTCTTTTGTATTATCAGTAGACGTATCAAACTAATAGGCTTTTCTTTTTATAATAATGAGAATTGTACAAAGAATTCCTTCTGAAAACATATCTTAGTTTTTAACAAAGCAACATTATATTTTTTTTCAAACAACTTCAAATATGCTACGACATACAAAAAATCATTACAATCTTAGAAATGAAATATAAGACGATGGAAAAAAGTGTATAACAACAACATAGTTTTAATTTTTGTCTATAATATAAAATAATTAGCTCAAATTCAGATAGTGATTTTAATAGTCAATGGAATTCTCTTTTATCGAGATTTCATAGATGAACTATGACGACAAAATTTCTGAAAAAACCAGATATGATAATTTTCAAGTCCTAGAAGACTGTTTTTTAACACTGTTATTTTGGAAGAGAACGTAATGAGGAGTTGCCGCATTTTCTACGACCTTCCCTTAAAAAGTTACATGTATCATAAAAGCCGTTTTTCAGTGAATTTTTTAATAAATTTCGTTTTTCTTATGTTTTTTTTTTAACAGTTTTAACTTTTTAAGAAAAGATCGCAGAAAATACGACGACTCTTCATTTTGTTGTCTGTAAAATGGTATTGTTAAAAAATAGTGCCGACAAAGTATTCTGAGATCTGAAAGCTACCGTGTCCGGTTTTTTAAAAACTTCGCCATCATACTTCATCTCAGAGATGAGCAAGTACGGACTTTCTCGAGGAACAGAATTTCGAGTAAGATTACTTTGGGACATTGTTCAACGTCGGTACAGCATGATTGTCGAATATACATGAGTATAGTTTTATATAAAATCGATGGCGAAAGAAATTAACTATTTCCTTCATCTTCGAAGAAAAGAAATATGCACTGGTACTATTTTAATACAACACATTTTATCTAAAAAGACGAGAGCGGATAAGGCCGTATTTTGCCCTCAAAATGTTCTATTTTCTCTGTATTGAAATCAATTCAGTGGCGACATTCGATAACCTTACAAAAGTTCATTTCGCAACGTTTCTGCATCAATTTTTCGAGTCATCTGTCCCTCTCCTACGAAATCAACAAAAACATGGTCATCTTCCCAGAGATGCGGATGTAAGTTGAAAACTTGATAAAGAGACATTGCGAAATAAATCGTTGCAATGATATTACGGGTCACTACTGAGTGGATTTCAAGACAAAAGACCGAAATGTTTTGGGAGCAGACAAAGAACCTGATACGCCCTTATCTTTTAGAGTGCTTGATATTCAACTACAAGTAATTCGAGCATTTTACTCAGCTCTGGTTATAGAAAAAAAAAGACTTTGTTGTTAAACATCTTTTCATCATCTTATATACTTGAATCTTTTCATATCTTATCAAATTCTACTTCTAATGAAAATAAAGATTCATCACAAGTTAAAAAGTTAATATAATATTTTTATTTTTAAATAGTGATCAACGTTCAGAAGAACAATTAGAATGTTTATCTTTATCATATTGCGAACTTATTTATAATACAATCTTTTTTAAATCATTAGCTACTGGTGGTAATGTTTCATCAGCATTAGCATTAGCAGGACAAAATGCTTGTTATCAAACATTAATATCAAATCAAGGTTCTATTTTTTTACTTGGTACACATACACTTTATGAAATACATTTACGTGATTGGTCTGAACGTATTGATTTTTATATTGAAAATGGTAAAAATCAATATGATCAAGCATTAGAACTTGCTTATTCAATGTTAGTTGGAAAAGCTAAAGGATTAACTGGTAAGTATTTGATTAATAAACTTAAAATAAAAAAAAAAAAAAACAATTATTTTTCTATAAAAAAAAACACAAGGTTTACCAATTGATCCAATAAAACGTCGTCAATGTATATCCGATCGAATGGTTTCATTACTTCAAGCTTATTTAAAATTTTCACTTAATCAGGAATGTCCACAATCAGGTAATATTGATTTACTTAAACAACATTATCGAAATATTTTACCACGTTCAATTGATTATTGTTTATTAATTGATCGTTTGGATTTATTATTTGGTCTGATATATGATATTTTTTCACAAGATTCTATAGCACATGGAATTTATTTACAATGTTTAGAACCTTATATATTAAAAAATCGTTTTGATTCAATATCACCAATGGTTTTAAAAGATTTTATTAATTATTATATTGATCATAATTATTTGTATCAATTAGAACAATGTTTAAATCGTCTTGATGTATCATCTCTTGATATTGATCAAATTATACAAATAACAAGAAAACATGAACTTTATATGACATTATTACATATATATAGTGAAGGTTTTAAAGATTTTACAACAATTTTAAAAGAAATTATTGAAAAACTTGAAGATGATTTTGCACAACATAATGGTAAATTTAAGATATTCTATAAATAACTTATGGCGCAAAAATCTTCATACAAAATATTCACTCATTTTTCAGTCACTTAAAGGCAACTGATTAAAGTCAGATAGAGTCTGTCGGGTTGGTTCCGGAGGTTCGAAAATTTTGAACTCGATGGGTTCTAGAGCCTAAGACAGTTAGTTAGAATCAGACTTTTGTTTTTGCGCTTTCGAATATATGTTTAGAATTTCCTTCTGGGCTAAGATTAGGCAACTGTCATTAGATTGTTTGGAAAATAGTGTTTGCACAGAATACTATTTTAATCAATTTTGTATTTTCATTGAAACTTATCAAATTCAAAATGCGAAACAGTTTTTAATGGCTTAGTTTGCTCTACAAAGCATACTATTAGCTTTTACACGATAGATTTTAAAACGTTTGCATTTTGAAACAGTAATTTTTCGACCAATGTTGCTTTTCCATAGAAACTATTTCTTCAGTAGAGCGTTGCAGTTTCCTTTAAAAAATGAAACTGAGAATCGAACCGAAAATTTTCTACTAATAATTAGAGTCATTTAGAGTGTGGGCGTGAAGGAAGAAACCATCAACAACCGTACTCACGCCATTTTTACAGTGTTTCTCTTTTTGTTTTATCTTTTGAAGAAATTAATTTTTCAATAAAATAATAAATATCAACAAGTTCGAAAAATGAAAGACAAAAATTTCTAAAAATATTAATTAGTTATTTGATATACTATCAATAAATTATCGATTTCAAAGACATTTTTTAGAAACTGGAATTTGAACCAATTTTTTTTGTCCTTTTCACGAGTTGGAACCACAGGGCTCTACTCTTCAGTGTAAATGCATAGATGAGAATTATAAAAATAATCCATCTTTACATACATCAGTAGATATTCTAATCGCAGTGAATATATAGTGTAAGAAAGATATTTAATATTCTTTCCATGAAGTACTTCATATTGATAATAGTTATCAAAATATGAATTCATTTTAGTCTCTTCGCATATTTAATAAGAAAAACTCGATCTTAATTTAAAAGAAAACGGAAGTAAAATCTTAAATATCAAATATTTAGGTACTGGTTTTAGTACAAAAATGACTGTAATCGGTAATCAAGCTCTTGTTTTTATTCAAACAACATTAGTTGGTGAAATTTATCCATTTGGTGGTCGTCTTTCATCTGAAATGGCACATTTTGGACGTAATCAAATTGTTGATTTTCTTTCTTATTTACATCCACGTCGTACTGGTGGTTTACTTTATAATAATTTACGAGCATTACTTCATTTTAATACTCGAGATTTTTTTAATTTATTAACAATGGCATTTGATAATGACGAATTTTTAAATGATATTGATATAATAAAACGACGAGCATTTTGTGATATATTATTACGTGTCATGGTTGATGATGTACAATTTTCATCTCATCAAATAAGTATTCTATTTAATTTTTTATCAAGACAATTAGCTAAAGCTGGACAACAACATATATTTGTTCAAGGAATGCTATTTGAACAGGTAATTATAAATTATATTATGAATCATAAAATTTACTACGATAGAATATTTCCACTTTGTTTCGCTCAAATTGACTGATTTTTTTTTTTGGTTAGTGGTAGGAAGCAATTTTACTCATTTTATTAAGTAAGAAAAATACATATGTAACATTTTATAGATCATTTTCAACTGTCATGAATGATATTAAATTGATGTATAGAGAACAAACTTCCAAAACTAGTCAGTTAAAATGCTGAAATTTGTGCTTCATAATCAAATTTAGCAATACTTTTTACACTAATAGAAAATTTTTGTGATTTGGATAATGAATTCCCATCCAATATTTATGAACGTATGGTGGTAGAGTATAGTGATAATGCTCTATCATTCACTATGATTTTTTGAATAAGTTTGTCGTTTTAAAGTTGGATAAGTAAGCTTTGATTTATAAAAAAAAATCAATGTCGGAACTTTTTGAACGATACTCATATCATTCGTACAGTTTGTGTTTGATTTCTTCTTATTATTCTCTTAGATGACAATTGAAAATTATCTATAAAACGTTTCATATGAATTTTTCTTATTTTGATAACAGGTAAAATTGCTTCTACTACTAATCAAATAATTAACTATCGTATAGATATTTTATTTTGTTTTTGTATCATAATGCTATTTATAACTCATTCGATACATTTTATTCAAATAATGAATGTGATTTAAGAGTTAAAAGTGATAATTTTGAAGAATGAATTTCATTATGTAAATTATCTTCAAAACCTCGATATCGATTTGGACCTAAATATAAAATACATATTTCTTCTTGTTGATTGTTTAAAAAATAATTTGTATCTTTAACATGTTGATATGTTAATGTACTAAATCGATCAAATGATGATGAATAATTAAAATTATTTATATTATCATATTGTTTTTCATAAAAAATTTCATTCGAATTTGATAAATGAATATGTTGTTGATATTGATCTGATGTTAATGGAATTATTTCTATATTATTATCAATAGATTCATTGTATATTTCATTTTCTATTTAAATTAGTCATATTGAGAAGAAAAAAAAATTTCTTTTTTTTGCCTTAGAGAAATTTACTTTTTGATTGATCATTAGTAAATGTTGTATTTATTGAAGATTTTGATATTATTCTTCCATTATATTCATTTATTTCTTCAGTAGTTAATTGTTTTGATGATTGTTGACTATCGTTTTCTATATTTTGAATTGATCTATTCCAAATATAAGGACTTTGTTGAGATGATGTTATTGATTTTGTTTTCCAATTATTATCAGAATTAGCTAAGAAAATAGAAGAAAATAGATTTTTTTTTTTGTGAAATAGAGAATACAAGACAACAAACATTGATCAATGGCTTTCAAAAATTCAGTTTGATCTTTTTCATCTAAAAGTTTTATTCAATAAAGAAAAGTTAAATCATAACGGATGGCCTATAATGAATAGATCTCTCAGTATTTTGCATATTATTCAGTAGCCTTTCAATATAACATGAGTATTTTCTTTTGAATAGATTTCTCGTTCGATTTTCTACAAATGTACATCTTTCTCTTAAATAGAATAGAATGCCTTATTTTGTTTAGATCTAATAAAACGAATAGATTCAGAATACATCTTTTGTTTTTATCGAGTTTTTTGCATCGATCTTTGTGAATGATTTTGTCAGTTTTCGTTCTTAATCATACAAGACTTCAATCAATTATTAATGTAAAACTAGTTCTAATGAAATCTTCCGAAAGATCGAAGACTTAACTATTATTGTTAATTAATAAGATAGAAATTTGGACAAATTCTTTAAAACTTTACGCATATGGTCATCTACTGTAATCTAGAAGAAATACTCCTATTGTTTGTTTTTCAAAAAAGTAACATTCTTTTCTATGGGATCACAAAAGTACTCTCAACCTATTCATTTCATAAGCCTAAACAAATAAGATATACTGTTCTATTTAAATGAAAGATGCAAGTTTGTGGAGAATCTGTCAAAAAGAAGCTGTTAGTACAATCACGGTATGATTAAAATATGAAACACGATGTAACTGTGGTTACTAATTACAGGAAGATTACTGTATTCTATCTATTTTAGGACACATTTCTTCACTGTCCTTTTACTTAATCCTCTAGAAATGTAATAAGGAAACATTTTCATATGTCAGAACTGGACGTTATTGATATACGATCTTTCATCGTATATCAAAAACGTCTGTCATGGTCTGTGGAGTAATGGATTCAAATTTCTATCTTTATACTTCAATATTCCTTTTAGATCGTATATCATAAAAATTCTACCGTTACGATGAAAAGTTGTTGAGAAATATGTAAAATCTTGAGAGATCGATTCTTTATAGGGTATTTGTTAGTTTTGTCAATTTATTTGTTTTACTTGTTATTGCTAATATTAATTTTGATTTATTTTTCATTGATTGTTTATTATCAAGAATAATTAAATATTGTTCTTGTTTATTTTTATTTAATGTTTCAAATATTTTAAACATACAATTTGATTCTTGAAGTAATGGATCAAAAATAAAAAAAACATTATTTGAATTATCTAATTTTTCTCGAAAGATTTCTTTAAATTGTTTATTATCATTTGAAATATTTTTATTATTTTCATTTAATTGAAATTGATCTATTGGTAATTGTAAATCAGATGATAAAACATTTGTTGCTGTTCGTTGCCAAATTGGAATGAAAAGATTATTTTCATTAAATACTAAAACAGTTGGAATTATTTGAATATGATAATATTCAACTAATTTTAATGCTTGTTCAACATCAGCTTCATATAAAATAATACGATCTTTATTTGTTCGTGCCCATTGACGAAGACCAGATATTGTTCGTTTTGAATAGGGACAATAACGAGCATAGAAAAAAACCATTGATATAGGCTTTTTATTTTGTTCAACAAATGTTTGTAAATCATTTAATGTTTTTATTGAATAAATATTATCTGTAGAAGAAATATTATTTATAAAATCATCATCAATATCTATTTTATTTGACAATGAAATAGATGATGATTTTGTTTGATATTCTAAATTAGATATTTCTGATTTTATATTTTTATTAATAAGACTTTTGATTGATTGTTGTTGAAGATTATTTTCATTGATTGTTTTAATTGTTAATTTTTTCTTTTCTTTCTATTATAAAATTAAAATAAATGAATAGAAACTTTTATTTAAAATTTTTCTTTTTATTAATAAACTTACATCATTCTTTAAATTTTTCTTTTGTTTTTTATTTTTTTTCGTAAGATTATTTTTATTTATTGATTTTTTATTTTCTTTTCGACAACAACCCATAGAATTCTTTTCGAAAAGAAGATTATATTTAATCTTTAAATGATACTAATAAGAATCGCATTTCTACTAATTACAAAAAATAAACATAAACAAATAAAAAAAATAATAATAATAATTTAAATCAATTTAAAACGCGCATTAATTTTTTCTTTTATTTTCTTCGTTAGGTTCTTGAATATCTTTGTAAATCAGTTGTAACATCTCTAAATGATAATGATGATAGTAAAGATGCACGTGAACAAGCATTACTTGATGTTATTCAAGCAGCTGGTTTACAAGCATTTGATCTTAAACGTTTACTTAGTCTTGCAAGACAAGCACAATTTTGGCGTGTTTGTGAAATAATTTATGCTGAAACAAATGAATATGATCTTATCCTTGAATGTTATTTAAATGATCGACGTCGACGATTAGAATTATTTCGTTATATAAGAACATTATGGCCAGCACTTAATGAACGTGAACGTAATAAATTTCATATGAAACTAATGGAGAATTTTATTCAAATAATTGAAACAGATTCATTTAAAGCATTTAAATTATTTTGTATTTTTTTTCAAATGGATTTAGGAAAAGTATTAAAATTAATTGGAAAAAATGAAACAGCACAATATGGAATTTTAAAAGTAAGAAAAAATGAAAATGATTTTAATCGTATTATGCAAAATTTTTCATTAAACGTGACCGTTTTTTCGCGGTTTCTTGAGAATAACTCATCAGAAAATTTTGAAATTTTTAGATCAGGTAGATCTTGACGAGTAGAGCAAAAGTTGTCATACACTGATACTTCACTTAGATCAAAATCATGAAAAATGGCTTCTCGGTTTCTCCGAGATGCTATGTTCGATCAAACTGAAATGTATTTTTCCAGGCACTAGACACTGTTTGGGATGAGTATCTATATTTGTTTTTTTCCTTCGAGCAAAAAAAGCTATTAGCGTAATTCTTATGAGATTAAAATGTAAAACGCATTATCGCTGTTATTACTAATCACAGGAAGATTGTTTTATTCTATCTGTTCTGGGATACAGTTCTCCGCCATCCATTTACTTAATTCTTCAGAATTGCAATAAGAAAATAGATCACATATTATAAAGAGACGTTATTGATATACAGTCTTTGATCGTATATCAATAATATTTATCACAGTCGATGATAAGGGAATCTGTCAATGTCTGTGGATGCAAATTTCTACCCAATATACTTCAACACTCCTTTTAGATCATGTTTCACAAAAGCCAAAATATGGAAGATACCCTAAAAACGCATGTTTTTCTTTTTGTAAGAGCTACTAAAAATCAGCAGAGCAATATTATTTGAAACAAAAAAAGATTATTAATCTCAAACAGTGTTTAGTATATGTGAAAAATGTTTCAGCTCGATCGGACATATTAGGCTGGAGAAACAGAGACGTTTTTACACCTTGGTTTCCTCTTGAAGCTTTTAATATTTAAAGACAATTTTTTGGATTCCAAAATGATACTACTTTAGATTATATAATAGCTACAAAAATTTTGTTTCGTGAAAAGGAAGAAAATATCCTAAATTTATATAGAACAACAAAGTTTTAAAAAGAGAAAGAATCATTTACCTAGGAATTTATTTTATTATACAAAATTGTGTAGCAGAAAAATTTAAAAATAAGTTAACAAGAAAAAGAAAATTATAAAATCATTAAATAAATTCTTTTACAATATTAATTTATATACTTGTATGTTAAAGAATTTAATACTTATATTTGATAAACTAAATAATATCATAAAATTTTTCTAATATTTCAATAATACAAAAATCATCAATATAATGTCTTTTTTTTTTTTTCTTAGAGTTGTTTTACATATTCAGATGATACGAAATCTTCATCTTCATCTTCTTCTACTTCATCATCAACAATAATTCATATTGATCCATCACATTATTTACATTATATTGATATACTTGCACGATATGAACCATCTCAATTATTATCATTTCTTAAAAATAAATCTGAATATTATCGTGAACAAGATGTTCTTGATATAATACGAAAATATCAATCACCATTATTAATACCATCAATAGCATATTTACTTGAACGTCTTGGTCAATATACAGAAACATTTGATCTTTTATTAGAATCTATGTATGAATGGAAAACAATTGAACAATTATATCAAATGGCATTAGATTGTGTTCATTTTTGTCAACGTACAACAATTAAATTAAAAGATAAAAAAGAACGTGAAGATTTATGGTTAAAATTTCTTCAAAAAATTTTAGAAATATCATCAAATTCATTTGATTGTGAACAATCAGGTGCATTTCGTCGTATATATGGTGAAATATTAAATAGTATGATTGGTTATGTTACATTACCATCTATACTCGAATTTATTATGGGTACAGATGCTGGTGATATAACAAAAGGTGTAAGAAAAAGATCGGATACAAATCCTCGTAGTACATTTGAAATACGACAATTAATACAATCAATGTTAGAAAATTGTTCATTTGAATTACGTTTACTTGAAACAACAAGACGTTTATTACAACGTGATTTAAATGATGATATACAACAAATGTGTACAATTATGAATCGTAGTGTACCAATACGTTTAAATCAATGTACATATTGTCAAAAATCACTTCATCAACAACAAGATATTGAAAAAAAATATGAACAAAAAAATAAATTTATTATATTTGCTTGTCGACATGTTTTTCATTTACGTTGTTTAATTGAAATTCAAACAGAACAATCAAATAATAATTTTTGTCCACAATGTATAACAAGACAATCATCAACAATAACAACAACAACATCAATTGTACGACCAGAATTAAGACGATTAACATCAATACATTCGGATCAAAATGAAAAACAAATTGCTTTAAATAATATTCAACAACAAGTTATTACGGCAATACTTGAAAGAAAACGTTTAAATGCTCATCATTTAAATATAGATGATAATGACGAAAGAATTCAAACATCTATTAATGAAACATATTTATCATCAACATCATTACAATTACCAGACAAATGGAGAGAATATCTTTCGTCATCAGAATAATCAGAAGACATATGTACTAGTCAGCATGTTTTTTGCTCAGTTAATGATTTTTTTTTTTGTTTTTTTGAAATGAGAAAAATAATATTCTTTTCCAATTCTTTTTTTTTCCTTCAACAAAATTCTATATCCTGCATATAATTATGTACTTCTCTTTTTTTTTTGGATGATTAGTCTTTCACTGAAAATCTTTGTGACTATTAAGTGTGTTTATTTAATTTGTATATTTCTTTGATTTTATATTAATAATTTATTCAAATAAATTCTTTATTCTGTTGTAATTTGGTTTTTGTTTTATTAATTTATTCTTTGTGGCTTTCAACATACATACAGAAGACAAGGAAACAAAAGCACAATATACAAAACGCAACAAACAAACAAAATGCTGGAAGACTAAAAAACAAAAGACTTTCTCTTCTCTACTGATCAACCAAACAAAAGAAAAAGAAAACGTGATCGTTTTATGAAAATATAGAATATAACATAAATGGAATGCAAACGCAATAATACTCTTAAAAAAAACTGAATAAATGCACAAGGTCAACCTTTGGCAAAAAAGAAACAAAAAATATGAATTGTATATTCATAAACCAAGACGTGCAAAAGCCATTTGTTTTCGAAGTTCAATTATTTTATTATAACGATTTCGTGCTAGAAAATAGTTAATAATTTTATTTATTATTTATTATTATTTTTTTTCTCTTACTATCACTTTTCACAAGACCTGATTGAACATGACGAATAAAAGTAAAAAAATCACAAACAGCAGCAATCTGTTTATAATAAAATAATGATTAGAAAATATTAAATAAGAAAAAAAATGTGTTTTACTCGATTTCGAGATAAACGTGATATTGGATACCATTCACCACGTTCACATAATCGAACACGATAATTACATTGACAAAGATCACCCGTTAATGAACAAACTCTAAATAGATCAATAATAAAAATCTGAAGGATCTTTCTTCTTCAAAATTTTCGGAGAATAGCTCATCAAAAAAATTTCAAACTTTCAAGATAGGTAGATCTTGACAAATAGCTCCCTCATTACTTTGAGATGCTATGTTCGATCGAGTTGAAATTTTTTTCTACAGGCACAGATATATTTTTATTCCTTGTATTTCGAATAGAAAAGACAAAACATCGAAGATACTCTAAAAAAATGTGTTTTTTTTCTGTAAGACCTATCAAAAAATCATCAGAACAATATTTTTTGAAACAAAAAACAATTATCGATCTCAAACAGTGTATAGCATAGGTGGGAAAAGTGTCAGCTCGATCGGATGTATTAGGGTGGAGAAACGGGGGCGTTTCTGCACTTGTTTTTCATGAAAAAGCTGGTTTGAGAAAAACCCGAAACGATGTACAGCAGAGCTCATCAGATCTAAAATTTTCATATCCGGTCGGACCGTACTTTGATACTCTCAATGAAATTTTTCTAATCAAAATTGAATAGCCACCCCAAACATAGAAGATAATTTTTTCGGGTTTTTGTATTCAGTGGCTAGTGCATCATACACATTGCTGAGTCTATTGGGTCCAGGATCAACCCGATGAGCTGTAATATATAGTTTTTGCTATTTTGATTTCTCAAATGTTATAACGTTTAAAGATCATTTCTGAATGCCAAAATGATACTACTTCAGACTATACAATGGTCATAAAACGGAGGCATAAGGACATATTAATGCCTCGAGCATGATGTCAAAGATGACTTTTTTTCTTTATTAAAAATGTAGTTTCTGTGGATTCGTTTATATCAACCATGATTACTCTATTCGAAGCTGTAGTCGAAAATTTACATTAGACAAAATCTAAGGATAATTTCAGAAAGAGCGCTCAAAAGTGATCACAACTGGCATGAAGAACTACTAAGAGTCCGATGATTCTCAATACTAGACATGTGTTTTTGTAAACAGGGATAACTCAATTCCTTGAATTTCTAATCCAAATTTAGACTATTTCCAATATTGAGAATCATTGGGCTCTTAACGCTCTTTCCAAAGCTATTCTTAGATTTTATCCAATGCAAAAAACACGGATCTCAAAATCAGTGGAATCCGGTCAAAAAAAAACTCACAGGAAGTACAATCTTAATAAGGAAAAAAAAATGCCATCTTTGACATCATATTCTATGAATTGATGCATCCCTAGAGAGAAAAAGAGATATCCTTTATAAAATTAATCTTACTTCATATTTTCCTCAATTGTTCTCATATGAAATGTTTCCATAGTCACATCATTGTGTTCAATAGCTGTAAGAATTCTTGATGAAAGCTTTATAAATAAAAAAAATAATAATTTTAATTAATATATATTATTATGTTTTTCTTTTTTTACATCAGCATTAGGAAATGTTAAACATGGTAAAATATCTTCACTATAAACTCGATGCATAAATGCAGATGAATCACTTCCTATTGATGGTTTTTCTTCCCAACGTGCAAATTCTCGTAATAAAACATTATCCACCTTAAATAAAACAAAACATAGATCTTAGTTTTTTTTTCTTTTACCAAAAAAATCTAGTTAAAATAATAAATAATATTCATGCTATAAATATGGGTTTTTTTAGGTCTGCGCTTAACTAAAGCATTCTTACCATAGGCCAATCATCCTATGTATTAGTAATTTGTTTGATAAGACAAAGATAATATTAATATTAAAATAAAAACACTAAATTTAATATATTAAACTTACAATATCAGTATCAATTTTAGTTGATATATCAATTGATGATAATGATTGTTGTAAATCTGATGATGAACGTTTATGAAGTTTTTCTCGTACTATTTGACGAATACTCGATTGTGATTGTTGTTCAGTTGATGATAAAATAGCTGTTATTGGTAGAGAACGATTTGTTAATAATGATGAACGACAATTATTAATGATTTCTTTTAATTCACTAACACTTTTTTTTAATTGAGTATTTTCAACAACAAGTGCATCAATCTAAATAAATTATTAAAAAGAAAAATAATTTTTCTCTTGTAAATTTACTGTTTGATTTGCAATTTTAAGTTTTTGTTCAGCATTAGATTGAGCATATTTAGCTTGTTCCACCATTGAATGTGCAGACTAATGGAGAAAAACAAAACAAAACAAGAATTTTATTTTTTTGCTGTTCTTAATAAAATTACTTCGAATAACGATGCAGTAAGATCTTCGATTTCTCGATCTGTATTTTCACGTATTTCATGTGCTCGTTGTATTTCTGTATCTTTATCTTTAAGATCTTGTTTAACTCTTTGTAATTCATTAAATAATGTTGCAGATGATGTTGAATGTTCAATTGGTTCTGGTGTTGTAACAACTCCATTTTCAATACTAAATGCTCTATTAAATATATTATACAAAATCAATAGATTTTTTCAAAATTTTATTTCATAAAAAAATTTAATACATACGAGTCAACACTATTTGCATCACTAACATCACTACGATGATCAAGAATTGAATCCATTGTATTTAATAATGTTGTTTGTTCCATCGTCATCATCTTTAATAAAAAAACAAATTATTCGACAATATTAATATCGTCTGTACGCCTCATTGAACAGAGCAAAGTAGGAGGAATAATTGCGCATTAATAGCCGTGTATAAAAAAATGTATCAAAATGCAAGTCACATACACGAAAAAAAAAATCACTTTTTTCCAAATAGAAAAATGGTCTATTTTAATTAAGATTTATCTGTTTTATATCATTTGTTATCAATGTGTTATCATTGTATGAGTCAGATTAATAAATCATGCATAGCCTAGATCAAAGAACGAAGCAATATCATTTTACTAATTCGAAATAAAATTTCCCTAGGGACTCAAATACACATCGATAACAATAGTAACAAAAGAAACGAAAAAAAAATCGATATAATGAGTACACAATAAGCAAAAAAAAGAAAAAATAACGAAGAGTTGGTTACATAAACACACTCTTCGTTCAGAAAAGAAACGTGTAGTAACATTCATTATTATACATGACTCATCGTATTAAAATATTTTGTATGTAAATGATGATTTAATTAATTCAAAAAATTTTTATTTATCAAGTTCTAAAAGATTTTCTGTTTTCTATATCAATAAGCACACTTGAAAAATTTAATATGATGAAGAAAATAAATGGAAAAATGTCGTAGGAGTATTTAACAGGAATAAAACAACGTGAAGAGAAAAAGGAAAAAATAACTAGCTTACAAATACGACAACCACCCCTTATTCACCCACTTACTCGTACTTTTTACTCTTCTTCTTCGATTTATTTTTTTCTTATAGAAAAGAAAGAAAAATGAATCATGATCACATATGCACCATTCACACTTATAAAACATAGATGGTAGTAGTTCACTTTTTTTTCTTCATCGTACGTAATTTACCTGTATAATAGATCGAAGACTATTAAAAACATCCGAATAAAGGAAAAAAGGCGGATACGTCTAATAGACGTCTACTGTCTCATGATAAACATTAATTATTATTTCAATGTCATATATGTACCATTAAAGGCCATCTTAATAACAATATTCATAAATATTCAGATAGTGATTGCAAGCTATTTTTATCATTCGTAAACGAAACGAATAATTTATTTGATGAAAAGCTAAATTTTTCAAAGATTTGTCAATCTAGATTCAAGAAATCGGCATCGTCCATGATATAAAACGTCGTAGAACTTAATATCATAGTACGCTATCTGTAAGATCTCATTCCCAATGATCGGAATGATCGTTATGAGAGTATTTCTTATTCAATATTCATTTTATATTATTATCAGAATAATCATAAAATAAATGATATTTTTATTAATTGACAATTTGTAACTATCGTTTTGTTTTGCAGTCTCTCTTTAATCTATATTTGCCATATACCTGAATATGTATTTTATTGTGAACTTAGTACAAAGTGCGTAAAAATATTTTCCCAGGGGGAGAGTGGCAATGCTGTAATTTTAAATAAGATCAATAGTAAATTAAAGCGCGTTGAAAATAGGATTCACCAATATTAAATAGTAAGCGTTAGGGCAATTTGTCAGTGTTGAATTGAGAAAGTTGTTAACATTTTATGCCATATCAACAGAGAAAAATTTCTTTCGTGCGATAATTCAAATTAGATCTACTTGAAAATGATGAATATGAAAAGGTAATATTTATTTCTTAAGACTTAATGAACACAATTAATAATCCGTATGACAATCATTTCCATTTTTATAACAGGAAGATGAAACGAATACGAACACAAAATAATTTCAAATAGTTCAATGTTTATTTCCATTTTTCTATCATATTGATAGTGTTGCATGTCTGATAGTCATTCTTTTCAGCTTTATTCTTAATTATTGTTCTAATATTCCCAGAACAAGTAATTCAATACTTTTTGTCCTTCATCATTTTTAATGAGATCCAATTTAACTGCCTCACGAAAGGAATTTTTTCCTGCTGATATGACGTAAATTTTTAGGAATTTTTTGAATTTAACATTGACAAGTTGCCCTAACACTCACTATTTAGTATTAGTAAATCCCATTTTCGACACACTTTAATTTTTTTATTGATCTTACTAGAAAAATATTTTTTGCGCACTCTGTGTATATATTAAATAGAATTTCTAAATTAACTGAATGGTTATATGAATAGACTTTAAAATAAACGAAACAAATAAATTATTGTATTAATAAAATTAATCAGCAACATTTTTGCTACATCAAATAGTCATTCAATATAAACTATTGCTGAGAATAGATACATATCTATAAGCAATTGATTTGTACTATTTAGGTGTTACAAGATAGTACAATAGAGAGATGTTCCATTAGAATTAACATTAGCATTTATGAATATTAATGTTTTAGTATTAAAATTAATCTTATTGTTTTGGTATTGTTTGCATTAGAATTAAAGAATGTCAAGCTGTTAGCATTAAATTAACATTATTTTTAATTCGAATATATTGATTACCGACAACTAAATCTCGAACAATCTAAGTTCAGACATTCTCAAAATTGAACAGTTTGTTTTCCTGTTATGAAGAACTTTCGAATATAGACTCTCAAATGTATAGTCGCAAGTAACATATGTATTCGAATTAAAAATAATGTTAATTTAATGTCAACTACTTAGAATAAATTTATTTTAATGCAAATAATACCAAAACATTAAGGTTAATTTTCATATTAATGCCTAAAGCATTAACATAATTCTAATACTAATGCTAATCTCATACTTCTAGTGCAATATTAAAATTATTGGATTGATAATGAGTATTTTGATGACAAATATTTATTCTTGTTTTACATTTCATTAGTTCGTAATCGATGCTAATGAATACGTTAGTGGAAAAGAATTTGATTTTGCAAAATTTGAATCAAACCTTATGAATTTGTTCAATATATAATTGAAGAATTGTATGTCATTTAGAAGTATTCTAATGAAAATATCATATTTCGAAACATTTTGTGAATAAAAATACATTTATTTTTTTTTTTGTTAAAGTTTAATTTCACGCTTATTTTTCTTGTGTGATATGATATAACAATTTTAGATTGTTGTTGAATTATTGACAATTTAATTTGGCTTCTTCAAATAAAGAAATCAAATGTAATGTTTATGAAACATTCTATAGTAAACTTAACTTCAAATTACAATCCAATAGGTTTCTTTTACATTTTACTCATATCCATCTGTTATTACGATAAATAAAAGTATGAAAATAACTTACATAAATATGATCGAATAATAATTAAAAGAAAAACAGAAGCAAATAAGTCTTATGTAACATGAAATCAGTTTCCAAAAAAAGAGTCAATTATTAAAATATACTAAAATTATTTACAAAAAAAAAAATATTACTAATTATATATTATTTCATTAAATTTTTACATAAAAATTTACTAATGGATTTCTTGTCATGTTTCATTACAAAAAAAAAAATCTCACAAAATTTACTTCCGTTAAAATAGAATTATACTAATTCATACAGACTAAGATTCATATCAAAATAATAATATCTCATTTTTTGTAAATCTAGACAATTATGCATATAAAATAGACCATATGATATATGTTTGCATAGGCATTTGTAATCGTCTTTTTAATTAAAGGTCATCTCAAGTCTATAGCGAGATCTTGATAATTCATGAAACAGATAAAATAATTAAACGACGAAACTTATCTACGAATGATGTAGTATGTAGATTTAGTTTTACATTTTTTTTTAGAGTTTATTAAATCTAAAAATCTTAGATTTAATAATTCTGTTGAAAAGAAAATTTATCAATTGTATTAATGAGAACGATTATTTATTAACTCATTGAACTAAATCGTTTTGCCCTTGTAAAAGAAAAAAAAACGAATTTAACAAGTACAATGTTCTTTTTCAATTTATCCTTCTCTTTTTTTTTTTTATAAATGATTATTTCTTGTGTTATTTCAACTGTCTTGGCTTGCAGCAAATGATGACATTGAATTGAAGTTTTCTTTTACTAATGAAGAAACAAAATAAGAATAAGCCATTGTTGGTGTTAGTTTTTTTTTGGTTCGCTTTCTTTCTCTTTCCAATATTTAATCAATGTTTTCACACTTATATTATATGCAGTCGTCGCTATTGTCGTTTGCCCTTTTTTTTTTATGTGTATGTGTATGTTTTATTCAAATTTCTTTTTCTAAAAAGAATAACAGTGTAATAGCAACAACGGGCGCAAATTCACACAATTCTTTCTTATTCTTCATCTCCATCATCATCTCATAGTGTTTAAGTGACGTTTGCTCCTGGCATCGTCTGTTGAAAAAAAAAATTGAGACGAAGTATCGAAGTAGAAGAATAAGAAATCAGAGTAATGTCAAAAAAAGTCTTGTTTGCTTGATGCTGCACGTTCAAAAGTAAACTTCAATCATGGAAAGTTTTCTTTACTATTTTTTTGTCACATATATAAATATATTAACATCTATGACTTGCTTGTCATATATAATCTGTGTCATAAAAAGCAAATAGAGACAGATTAAAAAATATATATATATATATAGGTTTGCTCTAAGAGAATTTCAAAAAACTGATAATGATTTAAAATGCAAGTACGAAAATGTTTTGTTCGCTTTCTTTTTTACACCTTCGAGCACCTATAGAAAACGAGAGAAGAAAAAACCGAGAAGAATAGTGTAAGAAAAAAGAAATCGATTTGTTACTGTAACTTTTACTTCTCACTTTTTTTTCGCTTTCTCATTCCCTTTTCTTTCTTTTTTTTTTTTTTACATATCAAAATTGTCGTTTCATGTTTTCGTTTAGACAAACATATACAGTAGATGAAGAATAGCCAAGTGTAAATGAAAAGATGATGCCATTTTTTTTAAAACAGCAAGAAAAAAAAGAAAAAGAGAAATTTTGACGTCGTCATACAATCTATTTCCATAAGTACACATAACTAATACATATTTTTTTAAAATTATACTATATCAAAAATTATATATTTTCATTAAACTAGAGAATGTAAATTCGTCATGCCCAAAGAACAGTATACTGCAAATTCGCAGAGCGAATTACATGCAAACATATCTGAAGAATTACTTTCTAATACTCTACCTGCTCGTATAGGTCCTTATCGTTCTTTATCGGCTAAACGGCCACGTGATCCATCTCATCGTAAAAGTGTTTCATTTAATGATGTTCCTATTGTACATGAAGTTCCATTGCATGATACAATGCGTAATTCTAATTGTGATACATTTCGTTCATGGGCATATACAGATGCAACACCACCTACATCTGTTATTCCATCGTTTTATTCATCACAAGTACTTTTACCATTTAATTCAACAAGTGCTGCCGCTCAAAAAATGCATGCCAATCGTTTATGTAGTACTTTATATTCAACACCATCAACAACTAGCACAACAACAAATCGAATACCTGATTGGGCTATACGAGCTAAAACATCAAAAACTGTATCGAATTCAGAAGAAACAAATACAACAAATGAAAATAATTCTACTGGAAATCCACCGATGATTATTCTTCATATACCTGATGAAAGGACAAGTAGAGATACAACAGTTAAAACTAACAATCAATCAACATTTAATAATATACATGCTACACATTCTCAAACATCATCAACACCAATATCTTCTTTATCACATAATCTTGAACATGAAGAAGAAAAAAAACATCCATATCGTTCAGCAATGATACCTGATACAGATCATTATCGTAGTATTCCATTTAATTATGGACCATTATCTGATTCTACAGCAACTTATACATCAATGTTATCAACAAATCTAATTCAATCAAATCATTCTTCCAATGAACAATCTGTAATTGGACATACACGTACAGCACGTGCTCGTTCAGCTACTTTACCAGGAACAGCAAATTATTCACCAATACGTACTAATGATACTGTTTCAATAACACCATTTCGTGCAACAACAGCAAATCTTTTATCTAATGGTTCAAATTCATTAACGAGAACCGTTTTACGACCAACAACAATTGCTTTTCAATGTTCACAACCAACAAATACAACAATAAATACAACCAATGGTTCATCAACAGTTAATATAACATCGACTACTAATAATACAAATCAATCATCGACAACAACAAATACAACTAAACCACCAATTGTACCATCACGTTTTGGAACATCAGCAGCAGCTGCAGCTGCTGCTCATTCTCGTTTTGTTATACCTACAAATCGAACACTTTCAACATCTTCATTAAATTCATCAGCAATTAAATATACTTTTGCTCATCCAACAATGGATTCAACATTGATAAATACGATGACATCACAAGCGACAATACCAAAACCTCCTCCAACATCTTATTCTCGTTCACGTTCAGCACATGTTTTAAGTACAAGACGTTCAGCTGCTTCACCTGTTGTTATGATGGATGGTCAATCTAATGGAAGTACAACAACTAATTCTAATACCAATTTATATTCAACAACAAAACGCAATCCAAATGTGAGACAAACCTATGGTTCTTATTATATGCATCGTGTTCTTTTACCCACGACTATCCATTAAAAAAAAAAAATGAAGATTGTAAATTTGTCATTTTTTTTTCTCTTCTTCTTAAGTAAAGAAAAATAGAGTCTTTCTTTCTATCGTGATAATTGATTTTTATAGCCTTTTAAAACCTCAATCATCATCATAATAATACAATCACCTTGCTCGTTGATATATATATATATTTGCACAAGTATCTTTTTTTTTCCTATTTGATGAGAATGATGTGTGTGTGTGTGTGTGTGTGTGTGTGTGTGTTGTATTCGATGAGACTCTATTACGTGCAATGATCATACACAACTAATTTATTTGGTAAGTCGTCTTTCATCTCGAGTGTGAGACAAACAGGTGACTCTTTTAAGCCTCTTCTTTTTCCTTCTTTTTTTTCTTCTCTCCTTTATTTGTTGACTGAAGGCTTGGTATGACGAGGTCGATCTTTGAACAAACATCATATAAAACGAAAGTAGTTAGAAAGAATTTAACCAACGCTAATTTGAGTTTTGATGAAGGTGAAATAGGAAGAGATAGAGAGAGAGAGAGGGAGAGAGAAGGGAGAAAGAAAATGAAAGATATATATATATATATAAAGAAGAAAAGAAAGACATCATCATTTCAATTCACAATCAATATGATAATAGTACAAAGTACGTATTCTATCTTTCTCTCACATTTAATTGTGTGAACAACATAATATTTATCATTGATTTCTTTTATTTGGTCGATAAAGTTAGATAGCAATAACTGATATTTTATATTCCATATGACAACGATTCTCATCGTCACTTTCTCATATATAATCGAAAAATGACTTATGTTTGTTGGCTTAAGATATCATTCTCTCATTTCATAATCTCACCATCATTGTTGGCTTAAAGATAGGCAACCGTATGTGTGCTTATATGATATTCATTTTCTTTCTGATGAATATATAAAAAGGGTGATTTTTTTTTCTTTTTGAAAAAAAATAAAACGAAAAACTATATTCATTGAAATATTTCTATTTTTTTCTTCTTTAATGAACTTGCGTTTGATCATGCGAGTTGGGACGAACAATGACAATGAATATGAAATTCTTTGTTCGTCTGGCTCGTATTATTGGTGCAAAGTCTAAAACGACGTTGAAATGTTTATTTAAAAGGTATGGTAGCAACAGGTAAAAAAAAAAATTTCATTTTACGAAAAAAAAGAAAATGAACAGTATTTAAAGCTCGTTTTCTTTTTTTTTCTTTGTTGTTTGTTATGTTTATATTGTAGAAGTGTGCGAAAGTAAAAAACGAAATAAAATTATGTTGATGTTATTATTTCATTTAGCTTTTTCCATTCAAAAACACGAAGTAAAAACATTAAACGAATGATGACTAATACGCATACAGCAAAAAAGCCAACGATTAGTTCATCATTTTATGATAGTTATACAACAAAACCAGTCAAATGGTAAGATAAAGATTGATTTTTTTTTCTTTTGTTTTTTTTATGTTTCATACAAATAGAATTTAACAATTTCAGGTATGAAATAGTTGATGCTTATCGACAATATAATGAAAGATATCTGCCAATGCGTTTGGAAAATTTTCCCGGAGATTTATGGGATAATTTAAAAAAATTTTTTAAATCAAATGATGCAACAGAAGAAATTGATGATGAAGATCCGTAAGAAATTTATATATTAAAGAATGATGGAAAAAACGTTTAATAAAAACGTATTCTTGATTTTTTTTTATTCTATAATGTTAAGCAATTATCTCACATTCGAATAATAATTTTAATACCTAATAGAGTTTTCTCTTATCAAGATGTCATCAATGAAATATGATGGCAAAGTTTTTAAAAATCCAGACATTGATAGTTTTCAGGTTCTAAAAGATTATTTTTTAATACTGTCATTTTCAAGAGGACAAAATGAGGAATCACTGATTTTCTACGACCTTCCCTGAAAAGATTAAATATATCACAAAAACTGAAAAAAACTGGCGCTTTTTAGTTTATTTTTTGATAAATTTCGGTTTTTGTAATATTTTTAACCTTGTAAGGGATGGTCGCAAAAGATCAGCGACCTATTATTTTGTGCTCTTGAAAATGACAGTATTTAAAAATAATCTTCTAGAACTTGAAAACTATCATGTCTATTTTTTTAGAAATCTTGGTAAAAGAAAACGCCATCGGCTATTAAAATTACTATCTAGATTTAAGATGATTACTTAACACTAGAGAAAAAATATACTATGTGTTAATCTTTTTCCTGCCATTTCATCCGTAATATTATATATACATATATATATATATATATTTTCTTTTAGTGTCGTTGAAGTTGAACGAACACGTGCTGATGGTAATATAATTAAAGTAACAGAATATAATTTATCAAAAGACAAATTTGATCCACGTATATCGGATGCTGTACGAACACATTCAGAAAAAGTTGAACATTTTGATAAATATCCACGACGTCAATCTAGAGGAGAAAATCGTGTTCGTTCACCTTCATCATCTATTGTTCGTGAACGGTAAATAATTAATGGAATAATCTTTTTTATTGAATCATGTTGTTTTCTTTTTCTTGACAGTCGTCATCATCGGCATAAAGCTCGAATTTCACCAACTTATGATGATTGTCCTGAATGTCGAGCTTTAGCTGCCCAAGGTTATCCAACAATGTGTGATTGTAATGAATGTCGAGCTAAACGAGCAGCATATCCAAATCAAGTTCCCTATTGTGATTGTCGTGAATGTCGTAATACTAAACGAACTTAATAGTCTTAAAATCTATGTATATTTAAAATGGATAAAAGATAAAAAAAAAAGAAACAACAATAACAATAAACACTTATGATGATGTTTTTTTTATTATTATTTTTCTTCTTTTTTTTTCCTAATAATGAATTATCACATGCAAAAATATGATTCAATATAATAAAAGAAATTCACTTAATGTTTTGACAAATAAAAGATTATTTATTCATGGAAAACATGTCTCTGGTCTAGATTAGACATTGACAATAAACAATATTTGACAAATTACATAGATACATGATTGACATTTGGTAATAAAAACCAGATGTAAAAATGTGAAAAGCATAAAAATTATTGAACTTTTTATTAATAAAATAGCCTAGAAATGTGTCGTAGGTCAAAACTCTTCAATAAATATTATATTAAATATTTTATTTTGAATTTCCGATGTCAATATTATTTTTCAAAGAGGTTATATAGAAAATATTATAATCGACAAAACAATTTATAAAAAAGCCATTGGTTATAATGATTTATTGATAAGATTACTAATTTCTCACATGGTTGTTTTTTCGTATTTTCTATATCGTAAAAAAAGAAGAGTAAATATTGAGGAAATGCTTATTTTAATAATGGGCTTTTTTTCACGATGTTTACATATTGTTTCTGTATAATTATCTTTGTATTAATAAACGATTATTATTGTTATTTTATCAGACATAGGGTTTTTTATGATCTAACGATAAAAAAAACCAGATTTAAATAAATGTTGAGATAGCCTAAATTGTCAATATGCATTGGAATATCGATTAATATTGTAATTTATTTTGTCAACATTTTTGCTCATTTCCTTTGTACGACCTACTTTTCTTTTTTGTGTGTCTGAAACAAATCTATAACAATCTATGTGATTGTCCTCTTCCTCTTTTTTCCTTTTTCCTTCTCTCTGTCCTCTTTTCCCTCAAATAACAATCTTGTAAGATGCTTATGAGACTTCTTAGAAAAAAAATTATCTTTTTTTTCTCTTTTTTTTTCCTTGTTTTATTCTTTCGGTTTTTTTTTATCTTGATCTTTTGTCATTAAGCAGTTTTCTTTTTTCGAGCTGACACATGCATATTAAATATAGTGAAAATTGACAGATTGTCATTGGTGAAACATACGTTTTCTGTTATCGATTTATTGCTAATTGACAAAAGTGACAGGCAAATAGTGAATGTTGATATATATATATATCTCGACATAATTTTATTGTTTCTTAGAATTTCTCATTTGTCTGTCTTATTTTATCTATTTCAATTTATTTGATATTCACCAGGAAATACTTTCTATGAAGATGATGAAACGAGATGAGATAATCCTTCTTTGGTTAGATTATCCTTCTTTTTTTTTTTCTTATTATTATTATCTGTTTCATTTAAATGATAAACGAGCAGAATAAGTTTTTATAACTAAAAGTTTGAGAAGTTAATCATTCAACGCAGTCTTATTTCGATTATATACACGTAGAAATAAGTAGGTCGTACAATACGATTTTTTTTTTACAAATATGTGTTGCACAAATGATGAGGTAAGTTAGTTATTATAGACAAACTATTGTTTGTTATTAGCTATCCAATGGAGATAGTCATATAAGAATTATTGAGTATTCATGGCATGCAAAAGAAAAGTGTAAAAAGTATTTTTTCGTTATGTTAAATATAGTTTAGAAAATAGTCTTATTATATTCAATCAACTTGATTCATCAATAAAATAAAGAGTTTCATTACAAAATATGCCTAGAGAGTACTAAGTATCTTTAACCCATCCAAACTTCAGGGCACTTACATGATAAAAGCATAAAAATATACAACCTAGTTTTTATATGAGATAGTGAAAGCCTAAATTATCAAATGCCTCTTATAAAGAGTCCATTTTCATATTTTTCATAAGCTTCAGGAGAAGAAAATAGCAATAGATGTAAATATTTCATTTAATATGCCAGCATTTCCTTTAATGATGTTTCTCTGATAAACGTGAAAATGTCTTTGTTTTATTTTACTTGCATTTAGACATGATTTTTCCTGTTAAACATTCTTAACTGATTAAATATTTATAGACTGCGATGACCTGTTAAGTTGAACAGCATGTTGTTTTGTTATATTTTGACATAGGTAAATAGAGTTCATCTAGGCCTACAGGAAATCGTCTACTAAAGTATGATAAAAACTTTTGCGTTGCAATGAATTTTACAAAAAGAAAAACTATTAAAATCAACAGGAAGGATGGTGAAGTTTTTTTTGTTTTTTTAATGGAAAATATTTTCTGAACATGTCAATATGCTTCACTTATTCTGAATATTTGTGTTGTCTTTGAATAAGAAAAAAAAAAAAGGTAATTTTAACATTTAACCGACAAAAAATAAATTGAGAAATGTGATTTAAATCATATTTTTCGGTCTAGTTTTTCCATGTTGAGAATTAAAAAATAATCTATTTGAACTTCAAGGACAAAAGAAATATTTATAATCAACTAAATTTATTGAAGTATTAAATTTTCTTCATGAAAACAAAAAATATACAATCCTTCCTCTTAATTTTAATAGATTTTCTTTTTACAAAAAAATTTATTTCAACAAAAAGTTTTTATTAGATTTTAATAAATAATTTTCTGACGCACTTGACGTACTCTACCTAACTAAGTTAAATTATAATACAAACAAAAAATATGATACTCGGTTCTTTTACTTATTAATACCTTCGGATAGAAATAAAGAAAAAAATCCTCATATTATCATCATTAATTGTTTTTTCTTCTTATAAATTTTTCTACTAATCATCTTCATAGTTGCAGTAGTCCTCAATACTTTTTTTTTTCTAATGATATTAGCATGTCATTATAGTTTATCATATCTCACGTAAGAAAAACAAAAATTTTAAAATTGACAACTAATATTAAATGAAACATTGGTTTTTTTTTTTTTTTGGTCTTTTAATTATTTAATATATTAGATTTAATTGAAGATTGTACTAAGATTTTTTAACTGTAAGGTTATTATCTATTTATTTTTTTGTTTTTCTTTTCTTTTATTTTTGTAATAGATTGATCCAGATCTTTTTATGATTTCTTTTAATTGGACAAATTTTATTCCAATTAATTCTCAATCATCAATGAATCTATCAGAATTTGAACAAGCTAGATGTTATTCACCTTTTCTTATATTTGTTTTCAAAACTCAACCTATGCTTTTATTAATATTTGGTTTTGTAGCAAATTTATGCTCATTTGCTGTACTTATACGTCCACGTTTACGTCGTCGACCAACATTTTCATATCTTGCTTTTCTTAGTTTATCGAATTCATTATTATCATTGATACATGCAAGTTTTACTATTCTTGGAGTTTATTATGGTTTAACACTTGATAATTTACCATTATTTATTTTTTGTCGTTTTTTAAATCGATTTGCAATTGATTTTTTAACACATTTTTCATTATATACATTGACAGCTGTTGATCTTGATCGTATACGTACAGTTACATCTAAAACAGCAGGTACTCATCGAAATAGTCGGGCAAATGGTGGAAGACAACATGGCTGTGCTGAAGCATTTATTCGTGTATGTTTAGTTGAATTATTTCTTGCAGTCGTTCTTTTTCTTCTTAATACACATTGGCTAACATCTTATGGTTATACAGCATCATCATCATCCGATAATTTAAATGATATAACAGAATGTACAATACCATATTTAAATAATATTACAAGATTGAATCCTTTTTCAATGGCCTATAATAAATATTTAACATCAATATTACCTATTATTGAATTAATTTTATTTAATATTTTACCAGTTTTTATAAGTCTTCTTGCAACAATTGTTATTTTAAGACATGTATCAATAAAATATACATTTTTAAATCAAATAAATAAACGTTTAAAAAAATCTCGTCGTCGAATGGAATTACATTTATCAATATTACTTATATCATTAAATTGTGTATTTATATTATTTACAACTCCACATAATATATATAGTGTTTATATTGGACAATTACAACGACGTTTAGGTAATAAACATGAAAGTGAAGGTGAATTATGTTCAATATCAATATTACAAAAAAGTTTAGATTTATTACAACAATGTTATTTTATGTCAACATTTTTTCTTTATATATTAACAAATAAACGATTTCGTGAAGAATTTTATGAATTAATAAAAAGAAATTTTCTTTCATGCAAACATAAAAAAACAAATCACTCATCAACACAAAGCACAACACGTCGACGTCATCATCGTCATCATCGTTATGATAATGGTAATGATTATACAACAAATTATTTACGACGACCAATACAATCTACGATAGACGGTCAAATGTCATTTACTGATGATTTAACAAAAGATGATTGTGAAGATAATGATCAAATATCAACATCAGGAGGTTATTCAAATGACACACGTTATAATGCTGCACGATCAAGTTTTGCTTGACTAAATTCTATTGTAGAATATGTATATTATATATCTGTACATAAATTTGTATATTTACGTTTTTCTTTTTTTTTTTTTTGTTTTTGATGTTGTGATATTTAATATCGAAAAACAGCTTTACTAATTTTTCATTTAGCATTTTTTCTCAATGTTTTGGCGTTTCATCATACTTATGATGCCGCTGTCGATTTCCTTTTATAAACATACATAATTGGTGTTGTTTATTTTTATTAGTAAATATTATTCATAGTAAAACACATAAAAAAAAACCCAGGATGAGAAAGAATCAATGACAATTTTCTGTTTATCGTCAATGAATTTAGGCAGTTGGCAAACGAGAAGGCAATGAATCTTTGTTTATCGAAATATCAGTATCAAATTTTTGTAATCGTTCAATAGCTGTATCTAATATTGTACCCGGTGTGCGAACAGAACGTAATGATATACTTCGAACTTGTCCATAATGATGTTGAATTTGAGTAATAAGTGATTTTGCATGTCTTTGATTTTTTTTATCTTTATTATTATTTAATACTTTCCCAAGTGGTTGATCAATAATTGTTTGTCGATCACGTATTAGATCTAATAATTTATTAATTTCTTCAACTTTAGGTCTATTTGGTAATTTGATCGGGGGTAAAGTACGTTCCTATAAACAAAGAAATAAAATATCTTTTGACAAAGTTCTTTCAATCATAATACTAATAATAATCAAATTTCTTATATAACTGCGTTATTCAGTGCAAAAAAAAAAGAGATAAGAAATATGAAACTAATCATATCTTACAGTAGGTGGAGTGGAAAAAAAATACTCTATTCGAATAAATATGTCTTATAAATCTTATAAAAGAAATATAATCTAAACAGAAGAAAAAAAATTGCACATCCAGAAAATTTTTAATGCATATCCGAATAATAAGTTCAAATAATCACATTTACTATTCTCTGGAATTTACCAAACGGAAAATTAATTCCTATGTTGTTTTTTTGTTGACAGCTGCTTCCGTTATAAACATAAATGAATAATTTATCGTAAGACTTTATAGTACACTTTTGATTAGAAATAAAAATAATAGTCATGTCATCTAAATTTAAAATTCTATAAATAAATTTATATACAATGTGTAACGATCTACTATTATAAATGACGTCTCAATATAATATCACTGAGTAGTATACAACGAAGAATTATAAAAGCATAAATAAACTAATAACATTAAACTAATAACAAAGTTACTATATAAAGAAATAATTATGTTACTTGTTTTCTTTTTTTTGCTTTATTAGTTATAGTATGTTTTATTTACCATTCTTTTTGGTATAAATGTACGTTGACGACGATTAACTTGAACATTATCATGTCTAACAACTAATGGATTACGTAAAATTTGTTTTAAATCACGTACACAATGAATAACATCTATAATAAAATAGAATAGATAACATTGGAATTTATTTAAATTCTTTTGTTTTTATTCTCAACATACTCTTTGGAACAGTAATATCATTTTCATTTTCAATGTCAAGAAATACTTCAAAACCTTTAAATTTTTCATCAGGTGACATTGAAGGTTGTAATGGACCTGTTGGTTCAGGTGGACTTGGTCTTTCCATTTGAATAACATTTTGATAAATATCATCATTTTCAAACTAAAAAAATAAAAAGAGTTCTTTTTTATATTATAATAAAGAACAGAGACGTATAAAAGATCAACTCGGTCAACTCCATTGACTTGTATACATCAATGGAAAGAGTATGTTGAGATCAATATTTTGGTACTAGTTTTTTGAGATTTTGGCCGAACTTTGTAACCTAGCAGCTATTAACAAAGTAACACATTTTCAGTCATTATTCTAATAATCCATTGTATCAGGATAAATTCAATTTGAGAATAAACAGACAAAACAAAATACTATCAAAATTATGAATTTTATGGTTCTTGATTATACTTCAATTCCATATATAAATTGACGTTTAATTTAATGAGATATAAGTCCGATGTATTAATAGACACTATTAACATATTTATTGTATTTATCATTTCAACAAATATTTTAGCTTAAAAATTGAAATGATCGACAACTCTGATATTACTCATTGGATAGCCTTTGTAAAAACCTATAAAATCATATATTTTCTAAAGTCAAAAAAGAAATATGGCTGTCTGAAAAGTTCCTTGGTATACTCTTCTCCAGGTGCAGTTTTGTTTTTTTTAATCAATATTTAGAAGGTTTTGACACGAAAGAGTTCAATTTGAGTCAAAATGAATATGACATTCAGAATCAGCATAAAAACTGAGATAATCTGTGTATGATCTAAAGAATTTCTTGAACTGTTTTTTTTTTCATCAAACAATTTATCTTTGATTTCTCTCAGTGATCAGACGAAAAAATGAACTCAATGAAAATCCTGCTTTTATTTTCTAGATATCTGCCATTTTGTCATATAATAACTTTAAAACACTTTCTAGGTTTCTTTATAATGTCAAAATGATAGTTTGACACAATTTATTTTTTGTCTGGTCCCTGAGAGAGGTCAGGAGTAAGTTTTTCGATGAAAACAAGAAGTCCGAGAAATTCTTTATGTGATACATAGAGCATCTCAGTGCCTTACGATGATTCCGAATAGCATATTATTTTTCACTCAAATCAAGCTATTTCTTATCGAAACCTTCTAAATATTGATTAAAAAAATATAAAATTGCACCTGCTAAGGAATTTTTTACATAGCCACATTTTTTGGCTTTAGAAAATATATGATTTTGTAGGTTTTTACAAGGGCTATCCAATGACTAATATCAGAGTTTTCGATCATTTCAATTTTTAAGCTAAAATATTTGTTGAAATGATAAATACAGTAAATATGTTAATAGTATCTACTAATATATCGAACTTATATCTCGTTAAATTAAACAATGATTTATATATGAGATTGAAGTATCATCAAAGAGCTATGAAATTCATAATTTTAATAGTATTTTGTCTTGTCTGCTTATTCTTACATTGAATTTACTGTAATATGATGGATTATTTGAATAATTATCAAAAATACATTACTTTGTTGATATGTTTCAGATTTCAAAATCCGTTCAAAACCTTATGAAAGCTAGTACCAAAATGTTGATCTTAACATACTGTTTTCATTGATATATGATTCAATGTAATTAGACAAGAAAAATACTAGTGAACCAATTTGATCTCTTATGCTCCTTCATCTTTTATTCCATTAGACATACTTCAGTCATAAAAATATTTTCTGTTTGTTGATTTGGAGTTTGATCTTCAGTTGTTGAATTACTATTATATTTATTATCTTCGTCTAAAATAAAAATAAAATAATTAAATAAGAAAAATTTTGAAAAGAAAATTAATACCATTTAAAGTTGTATCAATTGTTTTATATTTATCTTCTTCTGATGAAGAATTTTGTTCACTTGTACCAGTTAATAATGGAAGTAATTGTTGATTCGATTGAACATCAGTATCATTTTTAATATAATCAATATATTGTTTAACAGCACCGGATAATAATTGATCAACAGGAATTTTTGGAACTTTAGTTATATGACTTGTAACCTTAATGAAATTATAAAGAATTTAAATGATTTTGTTTTTAAAGTAAAAGAAAAATATTTACTTGACGATGTTTTTTGATTGGTTTAGCATAAAATTGTTTTTCAGGTTTTAAAGATGGATTAATTCTATTTAATAAAAAAATAAATGAATAAATTTTATGATTGTTATCTTTTTTTTTTTACTACCGATGAACTTTCATTCCAAGTCGATCCATTAAAAAACTTTCGATTAAAGGTGGAAAACCAACATGACGCTGAACAAGTGGATTATCAGCAAGAATAATTTCAGTTAAACTAGGCCATGATGCAACTGCCATTACATCATCTTCTTCTTCAATCTTTTATATAATGAAAAAATAAAATCATATTTAAAATAGGTTGTTTTTTTTTCCAATTACCAAATTAGAACTTATGTCAAGATATTGTAATTCAGGAAAAGCTGGTAATGCAATATCTTCATCGTCTGTGACAATATTTTTAGTTTGATTATTGGTAGAAGTTTCTTCATCTTCTTCAAATATTGTACTCTTTATTAATTCATCACCAGTTGAATTGAGACCATGTGGAAAATAATTCATCGGAGGATTAGCTAAAAGAATAATATATTGAAAAGAAGAAGATGAAGAATTTTTTTATACGAGTAATAATTTGTTTTCGTTTGATTGCTATTTTAGAATATTCTTGTACAACTTGACGACCTTGTAAGACTTTTAAAAATGGAATTGTACGAATTTGATTGTATTGTAAATGAAGACGTTTAAGGCTAAAGAAAAGATATAATGAAATTTGAAATAAAAGTTTTTTTTTCCAGTTATTTCTATTCATTTTGTCATCAAACATACTTTTTCAAACATGATAAATGAATAAAAAGCTCATCTTCAACAAGTTTATTATGATCAAGATATAATTCTTCAAGTCGAGGAAAACGTTCTTTAACATATTCTTTTCCATGTCTAAATAAATACATATACAAATTAATATGATTAAAAATTTCAATTATTCAATTTAATCAATAGAAAAAAGAAAAAGAAAAAGAGCATAATCATCGATAAAATCTTATAATTGTTTTATTTTTTAATCAATATACCTCGTTTATTTATATCAAAATACTAAAATATATTTAATAGATTTAAATTAAAATATTAAAAAAATAAAATAAAACAAATCTTATTTTCTTACGTATCAGTATGTACAAAAGGTTTAGCTAATCGACGTGGTAATCCAACAAGATCATTTCCACTTGCACGAAGTATACGTAATGATGGTAACATTCCTAATGTTTCAATATCATGCATTGTTAAATTATTATATGAAAGATTTAATTCCTAAAAGATAATAAAAAAAAATCTTTAAATATAATAAGAAATTTCTATTTTACTTCAAGTGTTTCATAATCATTAACATTAAGTTTAATATTTTTAATTTGATTGAATGATAAATCAAGTTGAATTAATTGTGGAAATGTTTTAAAACCATCTATAGGATACAATATGAAAATATTTCAATTTATTTTATATCAAAAATATATACGAAATGGTAATTGATTTTCATTTGCATCAATACGTAAAACATTATCAAATAATAAAAAATCTTCTTCTTTAACCTAAATTTATACAAGTTATTATATTATTATATACTATGCAATAATATTTACTTCTCGTAAGTCTAAGCCATTAACATTTAAAATAACAACATTTGATGGATCTTCAATAGCACAATGATGCATCTGAAGTTAAAAAAAAATATCAATAATTTTATTTTGAAATATTATTATGAATAAGAAATTATCCAGTGTGTACAGGTTTTTATATTCGAATCTTTTTGGAAAATTTTCAGAATATTATTTAAAGGTAACTTTTTCTTTCGTGACTGAAAATTTTTGATTTTCTCCTGTGATCATTGTATACTGTGAAATTAGAATCATTTTTAGAATCCAAAAATTGTCTTTAAACATTAAAAACTTCGAGAAGAAATCAAATGAACGAAAACTCTTCATTGTTCTCAGCGACGTATTTAGAGAGAGGATTGAGCAGATCAATCCTCCCCTAAAAAAATTTTCATCAATAATTTGCAAGGTTCTAATTCCTTTGGACTTCGAAAATACTTTTTCAATAGTCGCACGTTTGAAATAGCATTTATGCTAATTAATTAATGTAAACATTGTATATCTACCGACTCTATGTTTGCTATAATTAATACCAAATACATGTATAATGCATAGTGTGCTTCATAATAACTGAGGATAAAGTATCGGCAGCATTTTCACACTTTTTCTTAATGCTGAAGGCTGAAATTTTTGTCACGTATCGATTTAGCCAAGATATGCAATGTTTCAAAGTTCTAGCTTGCCACGTGAAATTAATATTTAAACGCATAGACACTATAGACTTACATGAATAGTCGTAAAACATTTTTGTAGTAATTTTCTTATGTATAGTCAATCGTTACAAAGCGCCTAAGGATAATTTCGCTGAAATGTTTTTAATATATTATTAGCATTGGAAGTAAAAGATGTGTAAAAATGAAAAGAAGTTTTTGAAAGAAAAATGTAAAAAAAGCGATAGACAAAAACTCTCATCAACTATAACCGGTTATAGAAAGTAATGAAATTATACTCATGTTGTAATTCACGTTTAAAAAAAAATTATCTTGTAAAATTTCTTTTCTTGAAATGCCAATAAATATGGCTAGTCAAGAAGTAAAGATATGGTGGAAATTAATTATGAAAGTTCATGTATGCTAATCTTATAAACACATTTCAACATTAATTTTATATAGAGAGCTCAAAATTTGAAGGATTAAATTTTCAGAAATAACCGATGGCCCACAAATAATGGGACAATTTGATTTTCTGTTTTTGCAGAATAGAGACATTATTTGAAGACACGATTCTAAGTTCATATAATAGAGAATTTTATTCTCTATACTCCCAAGGTCATCTCAAGACTCCTAATGATGTTGTTTAGATGCCAAAGACTTGTAAGTAGCACCTGATGATATTTTGTTTTGAATGCACTTTCGAAAGTCATGTTTTCAAAAGTTAGCATATGCTCGATGATCAATTTATGATTATATCATTGGATGCAGAATTTAATTTTAAATAAAGTCATGTAACTTTTAGATTGTTCTCAATGGCATAGAGTTACTAGAAAGAGTCTTTTACGTCGTTTTCTGAATTCTTGCCTGAAAGATTATTCTTCCAATTGTTTTTTTTTCCAAAACTGCGAAATATTACGAGATGCAACGTTTCACGACGTATCTTGCAACATATTTCGAATTTCAGCGAAAATGTTAGCTAAACATATTTTTAATAATTGTCTTGTTTTCTGTAGTTTCAGTTCAACGACTGACGAGAGAACCTCTCCAGGTATCAAATTACTTTTCAACCGAGACGATATTCATTTGATGAATAATAGAAAAGTCTACGATGGTTTAGTTTTTCGGACTTTCGCTCTCAAGATATCAAAATTTTACTGAGTTTTTTTTGAACAAAAAGCTATGGAGCCGTGAAAAATCAACTTTTGGGTTTTGATTTCAAAGTTTGCATGAACAAACTTCCTAATAAGATTAGTGGATAGTGCAACTAGTATTTTCTTTCTGGAGATGTAAATATATGAACAAATTTTGCTTTTACATATAAAAGAATTTCGAATATTAAATATCTCAGAATAGGAGATACTAGAAATATTACTAGTTGCCCACTAAAGAAATTTAATGGAGAACTTTGGTCGTGTAAATTTTGAAGTCGAAACTTGAAAGTCGTTCTTGAAACTGTATTGCTGTCTTCAAAAAAAAAACAAAAAGAAAGAAAATCAAAATGTCCTATTCTTGATGAGCCATCCATTAGGTTTCAAGAGATAAAATTAAAAGTTCTTTTCTTATATCTAGTTTCAGATATTAGTAAACGTCATTCTAGCGAATAGAATTGAAAATTAATCTGTATAAATTTTAACTTACAATAAAAAATCCATCTAATAAATGTTCAATTGTTTTTTCTTTTCCTGACCATCGTTGTTTTTTCTTTGTTTCTCTTTGAGCAATATCAGTTTCAAATGGTGTTGGTGATGAAAGTGTTGTAAGTATAGCAGCAAAACGTCGTTGTTCTGTATCACGTAATGCTACAACCCATTGTTCTATAAAATGAAACAATTTAAAAAACAGAAATTTCTTTTTCAAAAATTTTTATCACTAATCAAAACATACGATTTGATGATGAACTTCGTAAAAGATTTCGTACAGGAAAACAATTTGATGGTAAATCAGTAAGATTTCCATTTGCGGACAAAGGTCCACTATCATATTTAACCCATGGTAACGTTGTCATTTGATTCTAAATGCAATACGTTCCGAACCGGATTTCCTTTTTTTCTTTTTTGTTAAACATTCTGATTGTTGTTACTCAAGCAACGATCTCTATCGATTACATTCAGAAAGAAAAAAAAGAAATTTTTATTAATCATTCAATGACATCTATCAAAATTCTGTCTTGTGATGGTGAGAGGTTCTATATTGAAAGAAGGAAAAAACCAATTAGAGACAAGCTTGCGCGTGACAACAGCTGTTTAAATTACAATCATATATCATTTTGTTGACATCATATAACTTTTCCAAAAATACAAAACGTTCAATGTCGGCAACAAATAATAAAACAGATTCAAATACAAATAAAAATAATAATCGTTCAAATAAACCTGAAATTCAACGATATTCAGTTGCTAAAGGAAAATATTCATCAAAATTAAATAATGATCGACCAACATCAGGTATATCTACATCAGATTCTTTATTTGTCTTTTATCTAAAAATTCTTTTGTTTTGTTTTGTTTTTGTGTTAAGGAAATTCAAAAAATTTCAATAGTTATTACAATAATAATAATAATAATAATCAATATTATTATAACGAACCATCTTATTATGATAATGATTATCAACAAAAACCACAACGAAAACCTCCGAAAAAAAAGCCAATTGAACCTGAAGTAAAAATTGATGGAGCATCCTCAAATATAAAAGATGCAACTAGTAGTAGTGAAACAGAAACAGTAAGTAAAAAAAAAATAAAACATAACAAAAATCTTCATTCATATTTCTTTTTTTCTTTTTGAGGATCTTGATAAACGTATTGAAAGTATGACATTTGAAAATCAAAAATTAACTGAACAAAAAACATCTGAAACTCGTGCTGGTTTAATATTTCTTAATAATAAAGAATCACAAGATGATACAAATGAAATTGATTCATCACCAAGACAATTTTATAATCAAACACGAAAACAACAACAAAATAAAAAACCAATTCGTTCAAATCAACCACAATCTATTACACAATCACTTCGAGGTTTAACTAATGTAACACGTACTTTGTATGATCCAAATGCTCCAACACCAAAAACACCACCTATTCAACAATTAACAACTGTTAAAGTTCCACTAAATCCTCCTTCACAACCACCACTACCACCGCCACCATTATCAACTAGTACTCAACAACAAATGCAAGAATTCTATCAACAGTAAGTATTGAAAAAATTTAATTTTTATATTTATTTCAAAGGAAAATAACTCTACATGGTATCTATCTCTCTAGCTATCAATCGTAAGAATTTTTTAATCCATTAAATAAAAAAAAAAAAATTACTTGCTCTTGCTCTTTTTTCTACTATTGTGTCCTACTCGCTGCTCATGCTTTGTTTAAATAATCAAAACTAATCTATTAATAATATAAAACAAAGAAATATGTTTCTTTTTTCTTTTGATTTTCTTTTTCGAATAAATTAAAATTTATTTATTTATTTTTTTCTTAGTCAATTTTTTAATCATGAACTTTGGAATCAAACATATGGAAATACAATACAAAATGATGCTTCTTTACAAGCTGCACAGTAAGAAAAAAAATTTATTAATTAAATTCTAGTTTTTAGAAAATCCTTTTTTTAGAGCTCTACAAATGAGAAAACAAGCATTTAATTATTGGTTAACACAAATACATAATTTAGAAAAATCTTTATCAATTTATTTAAACAATTCACCACATATGGATGTGAATTTTCGACGAATGATGGAAGCAAAGTATGATTTATAGGACTCCAAAAAAAAAGCAATATCTTGATTTTTGCTTTTTTTAGAATAACACTTCAACAAGCATATATTCATGCAATGATGACAGATATGGAATTATCATTATCGAAAAATCTTGATGCACAGTTATGGAAATCATGTTTTCATAATGTTATTGAACGTTTTAGAGAATATGATAAACAATTAACTGATAATAATAATGTGAAAAAATGTATTGAAACTGTTATCGAAGATGTAAGAGTAAAGAAATATTTGATTACATATTAAGTCGATATAGACTGAATTTTCTTATACACTACTTATAAATAGGAAAATGATTAAGAGTTATTCTTGAAATTGAATTTTGTCTTGTTTCAATAGGGACTGTTTATCATTCAAAATCTTCTCTTTGATTTAGCAAAGAAAAAATTTTCGAGAGTTTTCTCCTAAGATCTGTATAGAACTCATACTCGTGAGCGATTTGTTTTTACATATTTCTTCTTCGAAATCTATCAACAACTTAGATAATATTTCGATATTTAGGTTTTTAGACAATCTTTATTTTGAATTCTATTTAAAAAATCTAGAATATCCACTAAACTTTCACATTTTTAAATTGTTTAATCCTAGGCCTCATAAACGATCGTAAATCGTCGTATATGGACTTATTACATAAAACAGTATAGTGATCATTTACGGAGTCCATATACAACTTCTATTTTACTCCCAAGAGAACCTCTTCAGCTAGTCCTTTCCGATTTTAATGATTTTGCGTATAGATACTACATAGTGTTTTAATAAATATCCTAAAAGGATTTGAATTTCTATTTGAGATTTCACTAAGCTATCAAATTTTTAATATATCTATTTTCTAGAGGTGCTATATTTTCGAATTTCAATCTAAAACTTTGCATTATACAGAGAACTCAATTAGACTAGGTTCTATAAAAAAAAAAATTCAAAATTTTTGAACAAAGTCTCTTCGAGATATAAAACTTTCAAAAAAATACATATTGCGTACACTATTCATTGGAAAAGTATATCATGTAATATACCAAAACATGGAGTATACACAGATTTCGTATTCTTTCCCAGGACGATGATTACGGTCGCTGAAAGAGCTTACAACGAGACTGAGTAACCCACTCAGGTCAATCATTACGTATAACGGTAAACTAATGCATAGAAAATGATTTACTAACGTTTCAAAATCTTCAGTATATTCTTATTATGTTAGGTATTCAATTTTTAATATCTATTCGAGATAAATTTGGAAAATTTGATCATTTTTTTATTGTATAATATATTATTTTAAAATATTTCAGGGTGAACGATTTTTTCTTGCTTTTATTCGTCAACTTGAATCAGCATTTCATATTGATACACAATTATATTTTAATCCAAATGTATATTCACCTGAATTAAATACTATTGTAGCTAAATATGCTCTTCTTTGTACACAACACTGTTTTCTTAACCTTGGTGATTTAGCTCGGTATGCAAAAACAAACTAATTTAATCAATGACTGAATAAAACAGTTTTTGTTTTTATTTTTCTAATTTTAGATATAAAGAAACAAATCGTAATGGTACTGATTATTCTGAAGCAAGAAAGTAAGTTTAAACTTACAGAAAGCACAAAAAAAAAAAACAAACGAATTTTATTTTTTTTCTTACTTAGATATTATTTTCGTGCTCGATTATTATATCCAAAAAATGGAAAATCATGTAAACAATTAGCAATATTAGCTGTAATGACTGTAAGAAAAAAAATATTTGAATTTTTGAAAAACTAATAACTATTTATATATATATATATATAATATAGCATCGACGGTTGGATGCTATTTATTATTATGTTCGTGCCCTTGCTACAACAACACTTAATGATAGTGTTAAACAAAATCTTGTTTCATTATTTGAAGAAGCTCGTCGACGTGTATGTTTAAGAATTTATTTAAATATTAAAATTTTTTTTTCTGTCTTATACATTTTAGTTAGAAACATTTGAAAAAGAACTTAAAGAACGTGAGAAAAAAAATGAACGAAAAATTCGAGCAGGTCTATTTAATTTTTTCAATCAAAGAAAAATAATAATAATAAAAACAATATTGTTTTTATTAAATAGGTAATCAAAAATTAGAAATATGGAAACGTACAGATGGAACAGTTGTCGGACGAAGTCTTGATGATGGACAATCGACTAATAATCAAAATGATTTCGATGGTTGTGTATCTCAACAAGAAGTAAGTAAACAAAAACAAAAAAAAAGAAAAACAATTTTTCTATTGATTTTTTTTCTCTATAGCTTATTCATTGGTTTATATTGAATTATATTACATTACATGGTAAATTATATACTAAAACAGGGTAAGATAATTACAAAAAAAAAAAAATCTGTAATTAAATTTAAAAAAAATATTTTCCTTTTTTTGAATAAAGAATGGAAACATATACAGAATTATGTTCACGAATGCTTCGTCAATTTCAATATTTACTTCGTCATGATCCATGTGTATTTGGTAAACAACAATTAGTACAAATGATGGCTATTAATATGTATCAAATTGAAGTTGCGAAACAAGTTAATGTATCAGGTATTTTATTAACAATGATTTCAGTCAATATATGGATTCAATAAAACTTTACGAAGACAAAAAAAGGGATTATTTCAAATACCATTACTTTTAAGATATTGTTTTATAGAACTCAAATTATGTTTTCCTAAGGAAACCGTAATGTATGTAAGTTTAGATTTTGTCCCCCCCCCCCTCCCCCCGTTATGAGAGGGAGATTACTGACCACTAAGCATATTTCCGTAGCAATCGAGGATAACACGCTCCAAACACCCTTTCTAGAGTTCCTCAACAATGGAAAAAGGCATATTAACAATAATAGTTAGATTGTGCTAGAGCATTCTAAAGCTTTGCATAGATAAAAATTGCTATTCAAGACGTCAAGAAAATGATGCATTGATTCACGACAGTAATCATATGATTAACATAAAAAGCGTAAGTTGATTAAGTTATAACTTTGAGAAATAATCAATATCAATTTTTATGAGCTTATCAAGGTATATAATAGTGCGTTCAGATCTGCTCTATATATATATATATATATAATAGATATGTACAACAGTTTTATGCATCAGTTAAATCAATGGTTAGAATAACAGTAATGTTAAATTAATCAAAAGAGAAAATAATGAGCGAATAGCAGCAATAAATAATATAGATCGTTTCCCTGACGATCGATTATCCTTGGAAAACAGCTATGGTGTATTAGAGATTTTTCACTTTACACATTTTGTATTAGTATAATAAGGTTGAAGAACACATGTGAGTTCCATATTTTAGCTCCAATGGGGAGAACAGTGATAGAATCAATCTGGATTTTTCACGACTGGTTTACTGGTCGGTCTGAAATTCATAGCGACACTGGACAGATAAGTTGTCGTCCTATTCCATCTGTATTTAATAAGACACACCGGCAGGGCTGGCCCGACTCCGCAAACTTTGGGGGGGTGTAAAAAAAATTTTGTCAAAGATACTATGTAATAATAGAAAACGAATTTCTTCTTGTCCTTTCTATTTATTCCGTTCGTATACAATTACAATTTTTTTATTATCATCATCTTGACCAGGGCTGCCAACCGTACCCCATTTTGGGGTACAATACCCCATTTCGACTTTTAAGTGTTCCGTGCGATTAACTAATCTTCTGATGAAATAAGTTATGTTTCCGCTAGATTTTTCTCATTTTCATAAGAACATTTATAATAGAATGTATTAGTCAAGAACCAATTAATAGATATAAGCATCCATCTTGTTTAATTTAGTCCTAAACTTTTCGTCTTTATACACTATTTTTACTATGAACAATGCAAAAAGTTTAAATAAAATTTTTTTCTTTTCTCATTTCTTCTTTTTTCATTATTTGTTTCTAACGACTCTTGCAAAACTTCTTGGACAAATACAAATGTGTCCATTTCTCATCGACTAAAATATATTTCCGAAAGATTGAAAATACCGATCTGGAATTCATGTCAAAAGCTCTTTTTAACTGTATATATTCAAGAATATTCTATCGCGACTCATTTTTCAAGTAATGAACACTTTTTTGAGTACAGAAAAATGCAAAGTGAAAAAGGAAAAAGGCCACTGCAAAGTTACTATGCCATTCGAATTTCATGAACTTCTTCAGTTTATTTGACGCAATTTTGCTTATTGTTTTTCCCTATTAGATCATTCCATTCACTGTGAAGAAGCCGTCGCGAAAATATTGCTGTTTTCTTGAGGTAACACTTGAAAAATCGGTGTCTGTGGTCTTAGCGTCTTTTAGTTGCTATTTGTTTTTTTTGTGCGATATTGAAGTTTGTCGTTTCTAAGAATTTGTACTACAAGAAGTCTCGCCTATTAACAGGCGAGTTTTTCAGATCTCTCGTGGTTCCTAGTTCGCCTGATTTCTGTCTTTTCGAGGACGTCATTCGAATCTCAAAACACTTTCTGCTCATTATCGTTAGAAATTCGGTTTTGATGTTATTCTGTAGATCATTCTTTTTAATTTTTCGATTATGCTGCCTGAAGTAATGTCATCGGTTTTTTTTACCTGGTTCTCACAGAATCAAACGACGCATCTAACGGGGAAACAACGACAAAATACTAGAAGGAATTGAAGAAAATTGAAAAAGACTCTCAAGAATAGATATTTTCGATTCTTTGGAAGCCTGTTTTAGTCAATGAAAAATTAATACATATTTGTCCCAGGACTTTTGCAACAGCCGTCACGAATAAACTAGTGTGATGCTTTTTGAGGGGAAACGAACAATAAAGCTGATCCAGTTATTAAAATAGTGAAATATTGTGTTATTTTCTACAAAAGAAGCTTTGTTTCATTGGTTTCCTCAATTAAATCGTCTATCTTAGAAGAAAAATAATGTCTCCCAAGAGTGTACCCCGTTCTAAAAACGAATGTACCCCAAATGTACCCCATTTGGACTTTCATAAACCCCATTTGTAAAACAAGAAATGGTAGTCCTGGGCCTATCATTGTGTCAGATTGAACGCTGTGTTCTCTTTTTTTCTCTTGTTTCACAAACACACGCATACCTTGTTCAATGTGTGTTCACTATATAGAGGTTATCTGTGCTGAAGGGACCAAAAAATCGTGTTCATGTTCAGAGTTGGGAGGTGTTCATTATGTATAGGTCTAGTTGCAGCAAAAATCGATCAGGAGGACCGAGATATGTGTTCAAACAGGAGGTGTTCATTATGCAGAGGTGTTCACTAATAGAGATTTTACTGTATATAGAATAGTTTTTTCTCTCTTATTTGTTATATATTTTCTTCTTGATAATGGTGACAGTGATCACCGAAAGCTTGAATTAAATAAAAAAAACCTTTGAATTTTGAAAAAAATTACATGTATTTAATAGCAGTCATTTAATCTTTTATTCATTCTATTATAGTTACTGCTCTCCCTAATGGATATAGAAAGAAGCACTATAGGTCAATCATCATATTGAGTTGTATGTATATATATTTTTTAAAAGCCTATTCGCCAACTTACGAGCATCATATTTATACTAGCCAGAATGAAAGAAAAAGATATAACATTCTTTCCTGCGTTTTATGCAATAAACTCTACGCATCAATTTTCTATCATTCTTTTTAACTTTATTGATTCTTTAATGTATATAATTCATAACCCTTTAAGAAATAAAAATCAGAAAATTTGTAATTATTGGGGGGGTGTTCCACCCCCCACACCCCCCCGGTCGGGCCAGCCCTGCACACCGGTAACCGATTTCATCTCTGAAGAATATCTGCGCTGGCTTTTTCATTTCATCTAAAAAATTTTCAAAACTAAAAACTAAATTTTTTTAACTTTTTTTTATTAAGTTGATATTGTTGTTCGTTCTCAATATGAAGAATCATCACTTCAATTAGCACTTGATATGTTTGGTTTATTAACTGAACAAACCGCTATTATTCTTGAACGTCATTTAAAAACTCGTTCAACAATTAATAATTCTGAAACACCATCACCACCACCACCACCAATATTTAATAGTTGGTTACGACATGTATTTCCATCATTAAAAATTTTTACTGATTGGATGACATGTAATGCTAATTCATTTATACCATTACCTGATCAATTACCAGCTGAATTTGGTCCACATCCAGATATTTTAATATCACTTGCAAAAGTTATTAATCTAATTCGAACTATTGATAGAACATATATTCAACTTGGTTCGAATTTAACAAGTACGTAGAAATAAAAACAAAAAAAACATCAAAGAAATTTATTTTTATTATTTTTTTTTTTTGTTAAGATTCAGTACCAGTTATTTTGGAAGAAGATATCGAACTTAGTGGATTTTATCCATTACTTACATTACCAGCTGATACATTACAAACAATAAGTGATACACCACTTGTAATATAAAAGAAAAATATTTTTATAAAATTTATCAAAACATATCTATTTTTATATTCTTAAGGATGAAGCAAAAGATTCAAAACGTATTGTTCGTTTATGTTTTTTTGCTGATTATTTATGTGGTCTTAAACAACCAGTATTTATTTATGATGTTCAACAAAAAACTTATCATCCAGCTTTAAAATCATCAATACATTCTGAACGAAGTAAAAGTCCAACAAATGATAATCAGGTAAATGTTTTATTTTTTTTTCTAAATGAAAATCAAAAACATAATTTTTTTTTTTGTCGTTAGAATTTATCAATGGATCATGAATACAATAGCAATGAACCTGTATCGCCATTATCAAATTCAAATAATATTGATCAATCATCAACAGATTCAATTGTTAATGGTATTGATATGAAAGAACTTAAACGTAAAAAACGACAACTTGAACATCAATTAGCTGAAAAACAAAAACAAGAACAAGTTGTTAAAGTAAGATAATAAATCATTGAATAAATTTATATATTTATTTATTTAGGATATTCTCAATACATCACGATTAATTGAAATTGAAGTTATACCACGTTTCATTGTTCTTGATACAAATTGTTTTGTTAATTATCTTCCTATTATATATAAATTAATTAAACAAGGTCGATTTATAATAATTATTCCATTAATTGGTTAGTCAAAAAAAAAAGAGGAAAAATTCGATTTTTACTCTTTTTTTTTTTAGTTATTTGTGAACTTGATAAATTATCTGTAACAACAATTGTTGATGATGATTCATATGAACATGCAGAAATGGTTCGTCGACAATCAATACAAGCTGTTAAAATGATTGAAGAATGTTTTGCTAGTAAAGAACGACGTGTACAAGCTATGACTGGTGAAGGAACAGTTTTAGATTCTATTCAATTTCGAAATGAAGTGAAAAAACATGTAAGAATAAAACAATATAGCAAAAAAATTTTATTTTCAATATTTATTCTCATAGGAATCAAATGATGATACAATCTTAGGATGCTGTTTGAAATATGTATGTTGTTTATCTAGGATTTTTTGTTTTTGATTTTCTATCGAATTCCTTTTTTTTTAGTGTCATGATAATCCAAGAGAATTTTTTCCGGCAAATAAAGGTAATTTTGTTTTTAGTCAAACTAACGAAGGAATATATCAAACTATTAATTGTCGATCGGAGCGATGTTTCACTCATAAGTAGGGCTCACTGAGACTAGAAAAGCCAAAAAGAAAGATTTCCTTAGTCAGAGATAGAACCAATACCGGTTATTGGTCGGTCTGCTGATAGCCCGCCATGACTGGTCCTGAAAAGTCCTTCATTTTGATTTTTCTATAAATATCTTGCCATAAGTCGAAAATTCGATAAAATGGTCATAACGCCATACAGAACGTCTATGGGGGGAAATTCTCTTAGGTTTTTTCTAGTCTCACACTAACAAGGGAACCTCTTCAGCTATCCTCTTCCGGTTTCAATAATCTTTTGCCTACAGGTACTACAGTGTTCTAATAAAAAGTCGAAAAGAGTTTGGAGTCCTATTAAGATTTGACTAAACTATTGAATTTTTTCCAAGAGATTCTTGTAGGATTCCAGATTTTTCGGAAAACTCGTATTTTCGAATTTCCATCTGAAACTTTGCGGCTATAGACAACTCAACTAGACTAACTTTCGTAAAAAAAAATTTAGATGTTTTGAACAAAGTCTTTTCGAGATATGAAACTTTCAAAGAATGCATATTGTATATACTATCTAAAGAAAAGGATCTATATCTTGAAGAGACTTTGTTCAAAACTTTTGAATTTTTTATGAAAGTCCATCTGGTTGAGAATAGCTTAGTCAAATATCAATAGAAACCCAAAGCCTTTTAGTCTTTTTATTAGAACACTATGCAAAAAATCATTGAAATTAGAAGAAAGCAGCTGAAGAAGTTCTCTTGTAAATCCTACTTATATGAACAAAATATCACTTCGATCGGTGATGAACAGTTGAGTATGTTTTTTCGTAAGTAAAATGTTTTTTTTTTGGTTTAGATGGAGCTATTCGATTACATCGTGAAGTTGTGCTTATAACAGATGATCGAAATTTACGTTTAAAAGCTCAAGCTCGAAATGTACCTGTAAAAGATTTAATGAAATTTCTCGAACTTGCTCAAGTTACTTTATAAAAAATAACAAATATATATGTGTACAAGATTAAAAGATTTAAAATCTTATTTAAAAAATATACATCAATAAATGAAGATAGAAAACTTCTATTTTGATGGAAAAAAAAGATTTTATTTTTAATATCAAATCAAATATATTCAAGATCTTCTTAATATGTAGCCGGTGTTAGATGAAGAAAAATGACAAATTGACTGATTTCGTTCCGTTTATTATCTACAGTTAAATGAATTTTTCATTCTTGATATGTACTTAAATACTTATTACTATTATTACTCTTGTTTATTTGTTTTTTTTTTTTTTTGTATACTTATATTGAGAAAAAAAAAGAAAGTACTTCTCTCTTTCGAATCGACAATAAAAGTGAAAAGAAATTGTATTATAGAAAGAAGAAAAAAAAAAGAAATTCCTTTGTTTTACTTTTTTGTTCTCTTTCGTTTTTCTTTCTTCATTTATATTATTTTGATAAATGTGTATGTGTGTGTGTGTGTATGTTACATAGAAGTCAAGAAATGTTCGTGCACTAATAAATTATGTTGCCATTTCATTCGGATTTGTTCATCTAAGATTTAATTGTGTAGAAAATAAAATATACGTTTTGGATAGAATTGATATATTATTCAGATCTTATAAAGTATGAAAATAATGTCAATTGAGTGTTGAAAATATAATATAGATATCAATATATTTTGATTCATTCAAGTTTTTTATAATAGCTGTACATTAAATTGAGTAGGCTTTATCAATATACTATGTAAAGTCATAAATATGCATGCAATACAATATCTAAGTACACTTGGATAATAAAATTCAATGGAGAGAAACAATAACTGCTTTTGTTTTTAAAAAGAAATATTATCTTGTTTGAAACAATGAAATATAAATCGTAAATGTAAATAGAAACTATTTAATATCTGATGATGTACTTGGTATTAATCATCAAAAAAGAACAAAAGACATAAAAGAAAAAAAAAAGTCTGCTAAAGCAGTGTTTCTTTTTATCTTCAACATTGATGTCATGTATTCTTCTGATTTACCTCGACATTATTATAAAATGAAAAGAAATATACTTTTAAGAATTACACGAATTTTATCATCATTTATATGTAAAATATTATCATGAAAATCATACTATCCAATATTTAATAAGATATTTTCATTTGAAATTATGATATTTCTTATGTAAATTTTACAATTATGATAATGATAAGTAGTAATGCATTATTGATGTATGAATATAGATTTCTATGCGTTGGTGTTTTTTCTTTTTCTTTATAGTTTGTAATTTCAGATAATCAAAATTTGTTTCTTACATCTATTCATATTGATAAAAAGAAAAGTAGAAGTAAAATGGAAAATGATCATGAAAATGAACATAATGCTTCAACAATTTATCTATTAGGTAGAACATATTTAACTAAAAATGAAAAATTTTATATTCGAAATGATCCTATTATACATATGGCGGCGGGTGATAGACATACAATTATTGTTACTGAAAGTGGTCGTACATATTCTTTTGGTGATAATAATTCAGGTAACAGAAAAAAAAAGCATAACTTTTTTTTTCTTCTTCTTCTTCTTTATTTCAAATATTTAGGTCAATTGGGTCTTGGTCATATGAATTATACAGAAAAAGTTTCATATATAAAAAGTTTAAAATTTGTTAATACAGGTGAAAAAGTTATATTAGCTGCATGTGGTCATGATTCATCATTAGTTGCTACAAATCAAGGTTCATTATATGCATTTGGTTCAAATAATCATTGTCAATTAGGTATTGAATCAAAAGAATCAACAACTGTTTATCCTTATCCTGTTAAAATTGAATATTTTCATTCAACAATGTCTTGGAAACAAATATCAATGGGTGCTAAACATACATGTGTATTAGATAATAATGGTGTAGTTTATGTTTGGGGTTTAAATGAAGATGGTCAATGTGGACAAGCACGTAAACATAATATTATAAGGATACCAACAAAACTTCGATTAGAATATTCTACCATTGCTATGTAAATTCATAAAATAAAGAAAAAAAAAATACATTTATAAATTTTTCTTTTAGATCATGTGGATATTATCATACAGCATTAATTACTGAAGGTGGTCGAGTGTTTCTATTTGGAAATAATAGTGATAAACAATTAGGATGTTCAATACCGACTCAATATGTTGGTCCATTCGAAGTTTCATTACCAGATCCTGTTATAGCTATTGCATGTGGAAATCAACATACTGTTGTATTAACAAACATAGGAGAAGTCTATACATGTGGTACGATATTTATAGTCTTTTTTTTTTCATTTTGTGAAACACGATCGCAAAGGAGTCTTGAAATAGATGTTCTTGATATACGATCAAAGACCGGATATATCAATAACATCTCGTTATAATATATGAACTACTTTTTTATTGCATTTCTCGAGGATTAAATAACAGTATGGTGAAGATATGTATTCCAAAATGTATAGAATACAGTTATTTCCCTGTGATTAGCAACAACAGGAAACATCGCATGTTTCAAATTTTAATCCGGTAAAGATTGTTCTAACAGTTTTTTAAAATTGAGATTGAACTAGATGTATAAGAAACACAAAGATTGTAGAAGATGTTATTTCATTTTCGATTTAAACAACAAGAGAAAACTTTTTATTTTGTAGAAATAGTCTGAATAAATTTTATTTTTCTTTTGCCAATAAATATGATACTAAATAATTTATGAAATTTTTAATTAATAGGACGAGGTGATTGTGGCCAACTTGGCCTTGGTCCTAGTATTTTATTTGCAGAACATTTTAAAATGATTGAAAATTTACCAAAATATGTTACAGCTATAGCTGCTGGTAAAGTTCATACAGCTATTCTTAGTCATGATGGTAATATATATGCATTTGGTGATGGTAAATATGGCAAACTGAGTTATGAAACTTATTCAAATGTATTTGAACCACGTTCTATTAATAAATTTAAAGGATATAATGTATTAAAAGTTGTTTGTGGTGGTTGTCAAACAATCATACTTGCTCAAAAGAAACAAACTGAAAATGAAGAAGATATTCAAAGTATATATTTGCTTTGTTTTTTGTATTAGTTTAAAACCAAAAAAAAAAAATTCTTTTTTTCTCTTCAGATACAACAAATTCAAAAATTAAATCTCGACGAAGTCTCGTTGGTATTAAACATTGTCCATCTAAGATTAATTATACGAATACAAACGGTAATTCAATAGTTACATCTCTTCGATATGTTGAACATTTTCAAACATCAACAAATACAAATTCTTCTTTATATACTAAATCAAATTCTGATCCTGATGAATTATCAGTATTCATGAATAGTGAATTAATGAATACAACGGATGTAAAAATAAATGAAGATATTAAACATGTCAAAACATATGTAATTGATCGTACAATTCCTATTATTAAAATAATAGATGATTCAACAATATCAAATAATCATTATTCATCTATTGATCAATCGACTTTCGATAATACAAAATTAAATTATACAAGTTCGAAAAATAATCTCAAAAAACAGCAACATTCTGATGATGGAGCATCATCATCTGACGAACAATCATCATCAATATCTCAACGAAATATTGAAACAAGTTCATTGAATGAAAGTGATATTCATATTAATGCACATTCAATTCCTACTAAAATGTTAACAACATATTATCATCAAGAAACAGCATCTAATCAATCTTTTAATAGTGAGAATTGGCCATCATCAACATCATCATCATCTTTATCATTATCAAGAAGTACTAGTCGTATTTCATCATCTATTTCATCAATATCTGATGAAGATCAAATAATAACTTCAAAATCATTTTTTGATTATCAAAATGGTATTCATCTTTCTACAATTGAAACAAATTCAAGTAGTCATTCAACAAAAAAATTGATCAAAACTGAATCACAATTAGGATTTTTTTCAAGAATTTTAAGTACAAAATCTTCACAAAAAATATCAACAACTACAAATAAAAATTCCAGAACATGTTTAATTATGTAAAAATTCATGTTGTATTGCAACGATAGAACCGATACCGATGATCGACTAGTCTGGTTCAGTCTGACTTGTTCAGACAGGTACCAGTATCAGTGGTCAAAACAACAGATCGGTTCCATCTCTAATAGTGACATCTAATACAAATATATTAATATTCTATTGTACTATACTTTCAATGAATATGCGGATCAACATCCTGAAAAATGATTTCGGATCAGTGATTATAGAGATTGTATATAGAAATTGTTATTTCTTTCTTTATGTTTGAAATTTTCCGGAAAAGTACAATGATCGAAAAAAAAAATACTATCAACATCAGACAAAAACTATTTGAACAAGTATAATTTTCCTTTCAATTTCTACCATAAATAAAACTTGATGAAGTCTAATCAAACATCGAATTAATCAAAAACTATCGTCATCTTTTATTCTGTATATTTTATTTATTTGAGTACGTCTATTTTTTTGTGAAATTCAAGAGGTTAACATCATGTGTATCTTTAGTCAAAATTTAGTGAGAAATTATTTTGAAATAATTGACCTAATATGTATTCTTCGATGAAAAAGTTTGTCGAACAATGAAATCTAATCTTCAATGAAGTGCATCGATTTCAAGATTAATTTAATTAATTCATTTGCAAATTTTTCAAGAAAATCTTTTCGAGCTAATGAATCTTTGTTCAAAATCTTTGAATTGCAGTCTTGAAAACAGAGTCGACTATCACAACACGTAGAAATAATGTAGATATTGGTAATTACCAAATTATATAAGTACAAACAAGAAAGGACAGTTTTAAAAAATATCTTAAGTGCGCCATAAAACACTTAACTCCGCATAAAAAAATACTTTATGTACTGATAACATTCAATTTTCGAACTAATATCTGTTGTAAACGGGAGAACTGAGAAAAAGCTACTAAATAGATTTGATTTCATTTTAAAAACATTGCATTACATATGAAGACAAAAGAAAAAAGAAATCCATTAAAAATGAATTCTGTTTTGCAACAAAAAGCATCCTTGCTATTTTTTGATCTTGTTGTAACACTAATATAATGATCTGAAATTATCAGACTATATTTCTAGACGTTCACAGTTTAAGTACATGCAGAAATTATTTTGAATAATTGCTAGTTTGCTACTTTTATTAAAATGTTTGCACAATAGGAGAGTTACATATTGTTCTATAAGTTAATATTTCAATGGGTGTAACAATATGTATAAATAATTGACAAGTCTTAATTTCAGAGTGAAAGACAAAGTATAGTGTAATCAAGATGCATAAAATAGCAATTATCATCAAACTTGAATAATTCTATGAGAGTGAAAAAGTTTTATTATTCAGAGATTTCCTTTTGCTTCTCGGTGAGGGTACACCGTTCCAGCACAGATTTCATATTTAATAAATTTTCTTTTTCTCTCCAACTACATTCAAATGTTTTCGACAAAAAAATAAAATATCACTGTCTAATATTTTTTTTTTGCCAACTCTATCTTTTGAAAGAAGAATCGAATAAAAAACTGAATGTTACAGATGCAGAAAGAATATTACTAAATCGAGTAAGTTTTTTATCGTCTAATCCTGCATAGTAGTCGCAAGGAGTTCTGCTACCGAGTAGAGAGTACACAAACTTCATTCCTTTTGTCTAATATTTTGACTATAAATGGAACTTTGTAAACATTGATCTCAGGCAACAACCCGAGGTCGATCAGCTTTAATGCAAGAGATTTACGATGAAAACACTAGTTTTTCACTAGCGCCCAAAAAAAGCTTTTTCGACACTTTTCTGGTTTTTCATTATTTAAATGCGTGAACCGCCATTTTCTTATTAATAAATAAAGATTCATATGCCTATATTGTGTTACAGATAGAAAACTTTAACCTGCTGTAACTTTGAAGCGCGAGAAAGCCTCCATTGTCTGGGACGGTCTCAGCATGCATTTCATCTCTATGGATGACTGCGATTATGAAATTTTCAGGGACAACTTGATTAGAGCAGGGAACTTACTACAGAAGATTTTAAGACTAATAGTTAAAGTTAGCCGGAGATATCGGTCTTTTTTCGACGATCCACGCCAACTATCATGTGAGAATTACCCAAAGAATATTTCATGGTCTAACGTCATGAGATTTATTTTCTATATTGAAATATCCTTGTCTAAAGAAAAAATTTATGTTGATCTTCTAGCTATTTTGGGTGAAGATCGATTAAGTCTCGATTAATCCTTACGATCAGAGTTCAACATGCTATGTCTGTAGTCACAATCATGAGACTAGAGTATTAAAGTTTAGGCACGTTTTAGCTAGTATCAGAATTTTTTTCGACGACTCTACTTAGCGAAAGAAAACAAAGTAGTGATAGCTTGAAAAACAAAGTTAAATTGATAAATAAAACTTGTTGGCAATGTGTTTCTATGGATCATATTGAATAGCATAGCAAATACGTTTTTGTAGAAAATTTACTGGTATACATGGATCAAAGAATTTGTAGTTTTTATAAAACTATTCTTTTGTAAGAAAAGATTTGAAAGATAATGATTCATTATTTATAATGTGTTGTAAAATCAATAGTATCTTTTGAAAGACAGTTCTGTGCTTCTCATCTGTCCGAGTGAATACAACGTGCAATTGCCTCGATTCACTCCAACAAAATAACAGAATAGAGTAAGAGAACCTTGAATGCTATATCAATAACGCATGAACTATGAATCAATGTGCTTCAAATCTTTCTCTTCCAAAAGAATAGTTTTATAAAAGCTACAAATCAATTAATCGGTGTGCACTAGCGAAGTTTCTACGAGAATGTAACTGCTATGCTAGCTAATATAACGAAAAGAAATACGTTGTCGAAGAGATTTGCTTTTCAATTTAACTTTTTTTTTTCAAGTTATCATTAGTTTATCTCCTTCCGCTGAAATGACTTTCGAATCTGTATTCTCTAATTTGTACTCATATGCCATTGGATATCACCGACATAAAAATCATTGCTAAGTGCTCTGACGGTCGACTCTATTTTCAAGACTATAATTCAGAGACTTTGAATCAAGATTCATTAGCTCCACGAGATTTTCTTCGAAAATAGACTTGCTGAAATAAGTAAAATATGAAGAATATAATATGCTGACAATTTCAGATTTATTCCATCGTTTTATGTAAATTAATGGCAGATTAATTTGACAAGTGCGATTAGCAGCAATGTTTAAGAGCTGTGAAAAAGAAATTCCTAAGCTGTTGAGAAATGAGAATTGACCATTAGTTCTGCCATTCATCAAAGCCAAAGTGATGCTTTTTCTGCACTAGTTTTCATACCTGCATAATCATGTTAATAAAGTCGTTGAAGAATGTGAATGTGAAACTGAAAGCAAAAAATATCATGGAAATTTTTTTTCTTTTAGTAATCAAGAACAGTGAAGGAATTCCTATTTCTCAGTCCTTGGGGACCCCTTAATATCGATAGTATTTTTTTTTTCGACTATTGTCAAGAGAAAACAAGCAGACTTCGTACTTTTCCATACTTCCCTATACTTCTTTGTACTTCATCATACTTCTTCGTACTTCTAAATACTTATCGACATGTATATTTGGTCCTATATAGGTTTAGGTAATTGTGTGAAATACGATATAAAAGGAGTGCTAAAGTATATAGGCTAGAAATTTGTACCCACTCTTCCTTCCCCCACAGGCCGTAACATACACGGCATGAATCCATCACACACAGTAACAGACGGCTTCAAGAAACCATTAGGAGCTATGTAGAACTAACATATAATTAATATCTATGTAGAGAGTATTTCATTGTTGAAGTTTTATGTAGTAAGATAAGGAATGATTGCGATAAATGCTTCAATATACATAAAAACAAAGACAAGCTTTTAGGGAATTAGTAACAATAGGTATATCGTGTTTCACATTTTAATCCCACAGAGATTGCGCTAACAGCTTTTTGATATAGAATCATGAAGTAAATTTGTCTGTAGTCAATTAAAAATAAATTCGAAAATATCTAAAGACTCACAAACAACATATGATTTTTATTGACGAATTTGAATTGGATGAAGAAGAAAATGATAATGATATTACAGTGAACGAAGGAGACAATATGACTTTATCAAAAATAAACTTTAGTG